>JAPYYQ010003367.1:0-11710 GCA_030522585.1 Anagyrus pseudococci | reverse complement strand
TTGAGTATGCAAACTTATATTGCATTCGTCATGAAAATGATAAAAATTTAACAGTTATTATTCGGTCCAGGCTACGAGTTGTACTGAAGTTATTTGAAAAATTTAAAAAATATATAACTGGTCTCGTCAAATTTTCAGAAATTTTTAATCCTAAATTGTACCACTATATTGTCATCGTTATAAATGACATAGCTGAATTTAACGAAGAAAATCAATATTATGAAAAACCTGCTATCGCAGCTGCAGCCGGAACGTTCATAAGAGAAATGTGTGACTTATTTATTGCTGTTTGCATAAATACAGAGTCCAAAGAGCAAGAAAAAAATGCCATGGATTGGTGCTGCAGATATTCATCGAATTTCGATAAAATTATTAGCAAGATTATTTTAAAATCTATCCATAATGGAGATGAAGATTTTCAAAACGAAGATGAAGAAGAATGGAAAAAAACAGAACTTTACAAAAATTTAAAAACTTTAAAAGAAGATGGCAAAATTCAATTCAATTTGGAACAAAAATCTGATGGTAAGTTCTTAGTTATTTTACTTTTATTATAAGGTGTTTAATGTGTAACGTTGAGCCTGCCGATGGTCCTAATATAAGGCCGGCTCTCCCGGCGCAACGATAAAGCCCAATACTTCCCACAGGGAATACTCGCGACGAGGAATTCTGTTTGCTAATAAATAACGCACGTAAAATCCAGTTAAAACGTATTTATTGGAAAATACGAAAAAGGCGGGTGGACGCGGTCGCGGCTCTTCATGATAATATGCACACACACACGCTCTCATACTCTACTCACGGACGTTTTCAGCCGTCACACGGCGCCGACACTCACGGTTCTCCGTTGACCAGTTTCGAGGTTGCCTAGTTATTCTGCAGGTCTCTCGTTGTTCGGGGGTCCGGGGACGGAAGCTGACACCGCGACGACGTAGCAGAAATTGGTGTCAAGAACCTGGGGCAACCGTCTACTGTGTGGCTGGCTCAATAGCGTCCAAAGGACGGTCGGCGCTGCTAGACATCGCTCTCCTTCTCTTGTGTAGCCGTATTTTCTTGGTTCCGCGTCCTCTTTTCCTCTCGAACTTGTTCTCAAAGTTGGTACACTGGCCATCGCTATCGAAATCGCTTACCCTTGTCAGCTGCTTTTAACAATACTCCTCGACGCGTCTCTCGAGCACACCGGTAGGACCTCGAATGCCGACGGACGCCCGCTCGTGCGGGGCTCGCTCTCTCTCTCTCTCTCTCTCTCTCTCTCTCTCTCTTGTGTCGGTCGGCCGGGTTCGGTCGCGACACGGTTCTGGCTTTCTCTCTCTCTCTCTCTCTCGCGGTCGCAGGCGCGCCACTCACACATCACGCATGCAGACACTCTCTGGCGCCTGCTATCACGCATACTAAAAATAAACTAGTTTCCCATTATAATCCCCCGCTCCCCGTCTAGACGAGACGCCCCACATACACCCAAAATAAAAATAATCAATCAAGATATTTTTTTATATGATTTAAGATATGCAGTTAACTTAAATCTAGGTCAACAACAAGATCCTTACACGTCGATCATCGCGTTGATTCCGCGTTTCTTCGGCGTACATTCTAGTAATACTCAGGGACTCTAAGTACAAAGAAATTACAGTAATAAAATTTCTTAATCTGTTAACTCTATATCACGCTCCTAACGAACATAGCGAGAGTTTAAATTCCCAACGAAAAAGGCGATACTAAAAAAAACTGTAGCGAAGAAGGCGCTATCTCAAGTCTTGCCGCGAAGAAGGCGACTGTTGTTTAGATAGCCCTCAAAGAAAGTTATATATATTTGACTTCTCATTGAAATTTTAAATTTAAAATTTGTCAATTTTATAGCAATTCTTCAAGAGTATATCCATTCTTCAAGTATGTTGAAATAAATAAATATTATGAAACATTACCAATGAGAATTAAATAGAATAAATTTCGTAAAAAACGCGTCGACATTCACCTTTTTCGCGGCAGGCGCGTGAACAGTCGCCTTCTGCGCGGCAAACACGCTAACTAGCGCCTTTTTCACTAATAATTTGAATTCTCGCTATGTTCGTAGGGATCGACAATATAATCCAAGACGCGCCACCTTTTCGGTTTAATCTCGCCTTTCTCCCTTCCGTTCTCACGCTTACACATCTAAAAAGACTTACAACTGATACACAAAAAAGAAAAGAAATTACAATAAAGTACAAGTATAGAGGCCGGTGCTTCAAAAAATCTCTCAGGATTGTATTGCAGCTGTAAAGATTCTTGCACTCTACTTCTACTATTCTCGTCTCGATTAGCAGCTACTGCTCTTGGCTCTGGAATAGGATGTTGGGCGACGCTTATCAACCTATACCAGGGGTCCTGAAGACGACGTTGAGACCGCGCCCGCAGGGCCGAGGGGTTGGTTCCAGATCGAAACCTCCCTTGTAGCTCCGCACTCTCACCATGGACCCAACAAACGACCCGGCGGTGGCACGGCATTTATACCATCCCAGCTTTCTCTCAACCAACGACGATAATTTTCTCCGCATCTCGGCCAGGTAATAAGGTCAACCCCACTGCGCCTGCAGTGAGTGCAAAATCGACGGCTGTGTGGCACCTGGCAGTCCCGGTGCCAATGCCCAGGGCGCCAGTAATTGAAATAGGTGTGAGGGGACGGATTAACGCAGCGATCAATACATATGTAAGTCCGACGAATATGACGCCTCTCAGTCGTGTCTCTCCATGGTCTTGATACGGGTGCTGTGACCTCCTCGGCTCGACGGGCGACCTGGCCTGCACTCGATATGTTGGCGACCCCGGATCAGATACTGAATCGCGTCGTTCACGCGGAAGTCTGCCATGAAAGATTTGTCTTCGTCACATGTGGTGTTTGACGCAGTCCCTAGTGTTCTTTTGGAGCAGGACACTCTAAGCTGTAGAGCTCGAGACGTTTGGGACGTCCCTGAGAAATTACAATAAAGTACAAATACACATCGATCTCCGTGACGATTGGGTCACTGGCAGCTGCACTCTCGTTACCCAGGGTGGTGGTCTGTTCCGAAGGGCCACATAGCTCGCCTTCGGTGTTGACATGGCTCGTTTTCTCTCCGGCTCTCTGATCACTCTTTTAATCTACCTCCATCGGATCGTCAGTTGGTTGCTCGTTGGTCTGCAACTCTCGCAATGAGACGTTCTCACCGCTGGCGACCATTACAGCGGCTCCCGCAACAGTTTAGTCGTTGGCCCCTAGGGTTTCTGGCCTAGCCCCCGTCGCCTCGACCTCGATTTCTGCCACGGGCACAAGCTGCAAAATCGGCTCTTCCTCTATCGTCTCAAGACGGGCACCTGCAGCTTTGGCTTCAGTTGTGGCAACGGCTTTTGACACGGTAATACGCGCCAGCTCGTCTCTCTCCGACCAGACCATATTGACGTCCTGCAAACTAAAGAAAGTGCTTAGAATATAATATTCTAAGTGAGTGTCATCTTAACACGGCGCGATCCCAAATCCCACACGACGCAATTTCAATGTGCCGCGGCGCTATGTGTCGCTTTAATTCGGACACATACACTTGTCTTGCCTCAAAGCTTGGCGCCCTCGTAGTACGTAAACCTCCGAATTTCGGAGCTAGTTTTGCGTTAAACTTTGCGACTGCATCGGACAAATGATGCATTCGGCGCAACACCCAAGTTTTCACAGCGTACTCAACAGCTCGTTTCTCCAATATAACTAAGTAAATACTAACGGCATCAGCTTAAATTTCCACAGTTCCTACACCAGCATCCCAAACACTGTATATTTCTTGCTATTCTTCTCCCTGGCTATCTGATAATACGCCTGCCACGAATCCATGTTGAATCCATTCTAAACTCTCCTTCACGAGGAAAAGACCTCCCGTTACGCCCTTGAATCGAGTCTTCGTTAAACATTATCTGTCCATGAAATGCTTCACCAGCTTAGGGTGTGCGATTGACAATTATGTTTACCATTGCGCTATAAACTCTGCCTTTCAGTCTCAGTAGCAGAAGATTAGCTTGATGTCCGGGTTGCTTGCATCGGTAGTTTCTGGTCATAGGATCACTCCGTATGTGACCCAGCTAGTTGCAATTGCAGCAAAAATTGCTTCTGAATCAACTACACTACAATATTTTCGAAATTCTCCCAGACAGCTGCTACGGCTTCTAAAAATCCCCGATGTGTCAACTACACCGTTTTGAAGATATTGAGCATTGAATTCCACTTTAATGCTCAATATCTTTAAAACGGTGTGGCTAAGGTATTAAGTTTGTCGCGTTAGTAATTATCATATTAAGAGGAATGATATTTTATTTTCTTGATAAAATCTGTTTAACCCATTAAGGTCCATGTCTACACCAGTAACGATAGGAATAAGTTTTTTGCGGGAACATGACCTTTTCGAAAAAATAATTACCTCTGTAAAAAAAACAAGCTTGAAATGAAAAATAGTTTTTTGATTCGAGGTTTCATTTTATTGCAAGACTAATAAACAATTGAAAACTGAGACAATCGTCGAAAAGTGGCTCTAAAATTGGCGTCGAATAGTAAACCTATTTGTAATATCCTAAGCATGGGCCAAAGCCACTTTTTTACGATTTTCGGGATTTTCAATTGTTTATAAGGCTGTAACAAAAAAACGAAACGTAGAAAAAAAACTTTTTCTCATTATTAGAATTTTGTTTTTTACCGGTACTCAATGTACATGATGTAGCGCGCTCCGTTTACTCCGTATCCTCTGAGCAACGACAGAGATAGTTCTTACTCATTCTCACACTCAACACACACTTTCAGGCTAACGAAATACAATACAAAATTTAAAATTTTTCTTTAGATTCCCATTACAATTCATCTTTCTTGATTCAAACCTCTTTCCCGCACCTAAATCCAGCTACCGATACCTTCTCACCCAGTTACCGCCTCACAGATCAACATTCTCCTCCATCTTCTTTATCGACCCAATTTACCAAAATTCCTTGCACAAATCAGTTTAACATATCATCGACAAGTATGGGTAATGCCAACTCTTTAATCAAGTTTGCCATGTTTGGCATGTAAACACCTGCCAGTTTCGACATGTTCATGATATCTCTTGATAACAGTCTTTATAATCATTCTTATCGTATTTCTGTACTTGAAGCTTTTCCACTGCCACGCGTAATAATGCAACGATTATTCCATCTTACGCAATGGAATGTGCTGGACCATTGCGATATTCTCATCTTGGGAATTCTTAAAAACTATTTTGGCAACATTAATGAGGTTGTCTGAATCATCTTCGTGTCAACGAACAACGCAAGCAACCTTAGCTTTGTCTTATTGATTCGTCCTAAAGCCTTTCGCATACGGCTGCTTACAAAAAAAAACACAGCCACCACTTCGCACCTACTACTACATCTGAAGGCGGCACTGCTATCACTTTAACTTCTGCTGTTGCTACCGGGTAGCCTGATTCTCCTTCCAGGTTAGGATCTTTTCAATACTGGCGGTGGCTATTGACTATCCATGTGTCAACTTTTGTGAACGAGGTGTCTTCCCTAACCGGTTCCATAAATAGAACCGGTAAAGAGAACGACGCCGCCGTCTTTATTGTTGTACCCCATTGTACATAAAAAGAAGATTCTTCTTTTCTATCACAAAGTACATGACCTTAAATAAAGTAAATAGATGTGACAGATAGGCATAGATAGAAACTCAAGTTAACTAAAGGTATTCTAATACTTTTTTATGAAACTCTTGGTTCAATTATTCAATGTTCGAATTGGCGTCGTAAATCAACATGTTCTGTCAGAGGTAAAATAAATATCGATATAGCGATAAGTTTTAAACCGTTTTGATGATGTACACGTTGTGTAATCTCTGCAATACTTACAAGATGTGTAGGCTTCTTGTTGTCGAAATCTTCAATAATATTGTGCACAATCCAAGTAAACATTGGTAACGCTTCGGGAGATTGATACGGGATTATAGCAGCTGCCCTTCGGTTTTAAAACCTGAATCTTAGAATATCTGGACTCATCAATCAAAGTAGACATGGTGTCGCTAGCAATCGTAGCTCTATATTTGTTCACTTGTTCATTGCGACAGAAGTTACGTAATATAGAAGCCTGTGCTATTAATAAGAAATTCGGATACACTGTTTCCGTCAAACAGGTTTATCTTCTGCATGTCAATATGCTCTTGTAATTTTATGGGATACGTTGCTGCTTCTAGACGCGTGTAACTGCTGTACAAGTTCAAGATGAAGATTATAGAGTGTTGCATTTATATAAATAAAAAATTAATAGTTTTTCATAAGTAAATAATAAATACTACTCTTTAATATTACCCACAATTGATGTACCTTGGTACTATTAAATAATTTGTAATTAAGTGAAATGGGTGTAATATTAGCCGGACGTGGAAATAAATAAAATAAAATCTCAAAAATTTTGTTATCAATAATTAGTAGTTACTTTTAATAAATTGTAATTCAAATTTAAAATTATCTTATTTTTTTCAGATAAAACAGATGATGAATCTATTACAGACGAACTTCCCGAATCTGAGGAAGAAGAAGAAAAAGAATAAAAATTAAAGAAAAATATAAAAATGTGGCCTTATTGTTTATTTACATAAATTTTTTAAACTTGTAATAAATTTTATTATAATCACAAAACAAAATACATTTCATACAAAATCTCACCGTGCGTGAATAATCAACGAGCGTTTGTTTGGTCAGTAATATTTATTTATAATCATTAACCTCAACGATACAAACTGGATTGTGACGGGAGTATGCATCTCCGTCGCGCATCGCACACTCGAAAAGAACGTTCGCTAGTGGCCGATGGCCTCGCGCACACCGGTGTTCGTCGGTCTCGGCCGAAATAAATTACACTGCAGATTTCTTTCAGTATGGGCTTACCACAAGTGCGGAGAAGGCCGATTCACCAGCAGCGCATTGTCGGTGTTGAACGTCGAGAGTGCGTCTCCGCAGAAGCGTGCGATGACTCCAATTTGCGTTGACGTATCGGGTCGTCTCACTTTATACCAAAACCCTATAACGTGTGAAATATGACGATTAGGACCGCACCTCTGATAAGGTTACTCACGTTTTTTCGCTACTCACCCGTGTCGGGGTAAACTCGTGAATGTAATTGCGAGAGCACAGGAGCCGTGTTGTCGCTTGGCCTCCTCGCCTCAGTCTAAACGATCGGGCTATGCCGCACGCGAATCTCTTACTCTCGCTCTGTCGGCTAGGGTGGGGCAAACGCCGCAAATGCCCTCACACGTGAGACCGGTGAGCAAATTCCGCGGTACTAAAGCTACGCACATCGTGGTTCGCTACAAACTCAGTAATTTAAAATAGTTAGAAATCTGAATTAAATTAAATATAGCTACTAAAACATACATTTAAGAAAATTATCTTATCTTTCTGTTGTAAATATTTTCTACATTAAATTCTTAATGAATTTTTTAGAGTACTTAAAAAGTAAAAACATTTAATAAATTAAAATTGCGTGCATATGAATTTAAAAATGTTCACTTATTTTTAGCCCTGATGAGAAACCACAGGTAAGATCTCAGAAAGGAACTCACATGAGATCTGCGCCCAAAACATCAGTTAAGATCTCATGTAACGATTTTCTTTTGTTTATTTATGCTTAACTTATCATTTACAGTGGATTTTTGTAATTCTTCGAAAATATCCATTTTTCAATTAAAAAATTTTAAAAATCCAAATTTGTAAAAAATTTCGTTTAGGAAGCCCAGTTAAAAAAAAACAAAATAAATCCAGCTAGAATTCAGGTCGATTCCCTCCTACATTTCCCACCTGAATTTCCGTCTGGATTTTGTTAAAAGAGTACTACAGATCAAATCCATGAGTTCCAAAAAAATGAATCTTTCTCAAAATGACAAAAAACGTTTAAGTCTTAGAAGCAGTCAGATTGACTGCGCCGCTGCAGAAATATTGTTGTTGTTAAAATAAATTTTAACTAAATTTTACGGAGCGTCTAGTATAACTGTGTTAATATGCCGAAAATATTTGTTTAATATACGGATTATTGGAAAACTGTTCTTTTATGCAGTCGCATTCACTGTACGTGTTTTTAATATATAATTGTTAGCAATTTTAAGTAATATAGAAAGACTAACTCGGTTAGATGCAATTGATTAAATCCACGGGTTTCAAATAATATATTTTTCTAAATTTTACGAAAAACGTTCAAGTCATAGGAGCAGTTAGATAGATTGCATTATGCACAAATATTGTCGTTGTTATAAAAAATTGTCAACAAAATTCACAAGCGTCTAGTATAGTATATTTGGGTTGTTAAGGCAACGATATTTGTTTATTTTACGGATTATTGAGAAACTGTTCTCTTCTGGAGTCACATTAACTGCACATGTTTTCATAAAAAAATTGTTAGCAATTTTAACTCCACCAGTTTTAAATAATGTATTTTTTTTCAATGTGATGAAAAACTTTCAAGTCTTGATCAACGGTGAAGTCATATTGACTGCACCGTTGCGCAAATATTGTTATTGTGCGACGGGAAGATGGCATCGGGTTTAATAAATAAATGATTATCTTGATTATTATACAACTATAATAGATTCTATATATTTATTCAATGTCAATTTACAACATGAGATATTCGCGGTGCTGATTCGTGCGCTCACACGCTCGCTGGGTGTCGACTTAACTCGCGTGGAGAGAGAGAGTACAATACATGATGCGCCTACCTTTTGCGCGGGCCAGGGTGCAAATACTCGGACCGAACGTGTTGTGGTGCGGCTACCGCGAGCTGGCTTCTCCTCTCTTTGCGCGAGCTATCGACGGACTCTCGCCGAGGTGGTCAAGCCAGACCGATCGCGGCGAGCGAGGCCTATGTTAATTTAGAAGAGCCCGTGCTCGTGACTGAGGTCGGGAGCGGAGCTACGTGGCCACGCTGCGCTCGGCAGAACATCGGGTGAGGTGCTAAAACATCTTCCGTAACAGGCCAGTATACTATTTTTCATCATGTCAACCTCAAAATCTGGTATAAAGACACCATTTTGAGGTTGGAATGATGAAAAATCTTTGTCTCTTACTGTTACTCGATGTAAAAATTGTTTCATCATTCCAACCTCAAAATGATATCTTTATACCAGATTTTGAGGTTGAAATGATGAAAAATAGTATACTGGCCTGTTACGGGAGGTGTTTTTGCACCTCACCCGATGTTCTCCCTCGCTTTGCTCGGGAGAACAACCTTCGGGTGAGGCGCAACACACCTCCTGCACCAAGCCAGTAATATACTATTCTTCATTCACGCTTCGCTCGGCCGAACAACCTTCAGGTGAGGCGCAACACACATCCCGCCTCAGGCCAGAAATATACTATTCTTTTAACAACGATACCAGTAAGATGGTCAATTTGGAAAATATCACGAGAATTCGGTATAAGCAGATGTATGGTTTCCATCGCATAAAATTTGCAAGGTGATCGTTGTTATGCATCTCATCCAGATAAAAAAAGGTCGACCCATGATGGAAGATTTAATCGAAAAAGTCCACGAATTTTTTTTCGTGGACTTTTTCGTCCACGAAATCGTCAACAAAAAACAGTGAGTTGTAATTTAATTTTATGAAAGATATTTTTCTGCTTTATTTTATTAAATATGATTTTAAATTCAATTTTTTTGCCGTCTTGATACGGCTCGTAAGTTTTAGTCGATATCTTAACTAAACAGTGAATGTAAGAAGCGAAAAACATAAAAAATTACGAACGTCTTTGAACACTCGAAGCGTTACCTTTAACATTGCGTAAGTTACATTTTGAATTTACTCAACTGAAAGCCCAAGTCAGTAGCCAATAAAATTGGAGTCTACAAATAAGCGTATAGTGATTCTCATTGTGGGCACAAAATACGCACTTTAAATGACAATTGCTTATCTTAATATTAAAATTAGTTCAAAAAGGTCTGTCCACATGATTCGCATATAAATTGCTGTTTAGTATTCGAGATAGCATTATTTTGTTATAAGATCTTTGTGGTACTCCCACACAGATCATTATAAATCTCGTAGTTTCTACAAATTTATATTTATTTATTCCGAAAAAATACGTTGTTTGTTAGTTACCAGTTTAGAAAAATTCAAAACCATGAATTATATTCTTATTTTTACTTTGGTGCTGTTTCACGGGACGTTGTTGATTTCGTCATGTTCAGGATATGAATTTACTTTTACAGAAAAACTGGTAACTTTCGATGAAGCTAAACAGTTATGTATAGATAAAGGAGATATGAAGATTATATTACAATAACTATAACTTAATTTTCTTTTAACTTTCATTATTTAATATTTATTGCAGAAACTTTGTATGATCCTTACAGGATTAGTTATCAACATATTCTTGATTTTTAAAATGATAAAGAAAGTAAGGAGAAGTTTGAGAAATACGGCGTTTGGACAGCCTACAAGATTCACCCTTATAACCTAACTTGGTATTCAGTTACTACCAAAAAGGAAATAGCAAACATCTTGCTATTTGTTTAGATTATTCTTCTTAAAAATGTATAAAATAAAACTTACTACTAGGTTTCTAAATTTGATTATTTTCATGTAAAGGTAAAAAAATACGTGAGTGGTAATAAGGAGCTAAAGTAATAGAGCAGAAGTCGTCTCCCTCGAAAGAGCATTAAATGGAGTGTTAGGAGAAAGGCGTGGTAGAAAATGAGAGGAATGAAGTGAGCGATGATAGTGCTCGTGCACTTTTATTTAAGCTTTTACTTGAGTGAAAGAAAAGAAGAGCGTGCTAATAGCTGTGACGCTTCGTCAGAGTTCTAATATAAAATTGTCAACAAAATTCACGGGGCGTCTAGTATAGTATAACTGCGTTGTTAAGGCAAAGATATTTGTTTAATTTACGGATCAATGGAAGACTGTTCTCTTATGCAGACACATTGACTCCACGTGTTTTTAATAATTAATGTTAGCAATTTTAAGTAATAGTATAAGACGAACTCGATTAGGTACGATTGATTAAATTCACGAGTTTAAAAAATATATATTTTTCTTAAATTCACGCAAAACGTTCAAGTCATAGAAGCAGTTAGATAAATTACACCATGCGCAAATATTGTTGTTATAAACAATTGTCAACAAAATTCACGGGGTGTCTAGTATAGTATAACTGGGTTATTAAGGCAAAGATATGTTTAATTTACGGATCATTGGAAGACTGTTCTCTTATGCAGTCACATTGACTGCACGTGTTTCCAATAAATAATTGTTAGCAATTTGAAGTTATATTATAAGATGAATTCGGTTAGATGCGATTGATTGAATCCACGAGTTTCATAGAATATATTTTTTCAATGTGACCAACAACGTTCAAGTTTTAGGAGCAGTTAGTTTGACTGCACCATGCGCAAATATTGTTGTTGTTATAAAAAATTGTCAACAAAATTCACAAGCGTCTATTATAGTATATTTGAGTTGTTAAGGCAAAGATATTTGTTCAATTTACGGATCATTGGAAGACTGTTCTCCTATGCATTCACATTGACTCCACGTGTTTTCAATAATTAATGTTAGCAATTTTAAGTAATAGTGTAAGACGAACTCGATTAGGTACGATAGATTAAATTCATGAGTTTAAAAAAATATATATTTTTCTTAAATTCACGAAAAACGTTCAAGTCATAGGAGCAGTTAGTTTGACTGCACCATGCGCAAATA
>JAPYYQ010003366.1:0-13545 GCA_030522585.1 Anagyrus pseudococci | reverse complement strand
TTAGTCAGTACGTCAGAACTCCTGTCTATCTGTTTATACCAATTTGCAGCAGGCTTACGGCAGACGCGTGCGTTGTCTTCTTATGCAAGACTTTTGTCGACCTTGCGTTAGGTCAAGTGCGCAAAAAAAAATTATTTTATACTTATTTAAATTAAAATCAATTATATTTTTCAATAATGAAATTTGTTAAGTATAAAATAATTTACTTTATTTTTTTGTGATCGCATTAATTATATTTATTTACTTTTTAATTAAAAAAAAATTATCGACATGTTGGAGGTTTGAATTTTCAACGTTCGTATCAGGAAGCACGAGTGCTAGCCACAAGACTATTGCAGCTTTTTGATAATATATAATTGGAACTGTTATTTACGTTGTATCCAGTGGGTACGCTTAAATATCAAATGTGCATGTGTACGTCATATACATATGAAGGAGTATGCACTATTAGACATAAAATTATTAATTGTCATGTCCCCCTTCTCCCTCCGCTCACTTACATTTGCCGTTCTTGTAAAGTCTTTTCGGCTTTTCGAGGGCTCGAACCTCGAGCGCGTCTCCCCCGCCCCCCTCGGCGTTTGTTTATCTTTTGCCGAGTGTTGGGTAGCGGGTACGCGTGCTCATGGTGGGGGAACGCTGCCGCGCCGACCGCCCGTCGCCAAATCCCCTACGCCCGTATTGCTACTTTTTTCAATAAATAATTGCTCACGATTTTTTGCTGCTAAATCTGGAGCGATTATTCATTTTTAATGTAAAATTGCTTGCCTCTATAACTAACCGTTCCGGAGATATCACCGTTTGAAATTTTGCAAGTCATTTTTGCAATTTCTCGTGCAGCTAGAGACTTTGACTTTGACTTATATTGTAGAGCTATTCCTCTACATTTAAGCCAAAATGCAGCTCTTGCGGATGTTTTTTTTGAATAGCGATCGGTTTTACTGGACTACAAGCTTTATCCATATCGTTCTGTCCCCAAACTGCCACACGGACTAAGAGTGTTGCCCTTATGATAAAGGCGAGTTTGGCACCCAGCAGCATAGTTTTTGTTTCCATAACCTCGCTTTCGCTTTTTCTTTCTCACGGTTTCGGCAGTGCTGTAACCAGTGAAGGTAGGCTTTGCGGACAGATAACCGCATCGTCCCCAAGGTCCAGGGCACTTGTGTTAAACACACAATCAAGGCGCCCGACAGCATGGACTCGGTCTCCGTTACCGGGCTCTGTTTTCCCCGGCGTCGGTATAGTGGTCTGTGCACCTGCTAAGAATAGCAGAAGGAGCCTCAGCAACAACAGCACAGTTACGAGCGAGGCTCCCGGCGGAGTTGTATCGGTCAACATAACCTCGGGATCCGACATCGGCAGCATGGTCCTGCGCCTGCTAAGCACAGCAGAAGCAGCCACAGCAACGGTAAAAGCAGCAGCACAGTTATGTGCGAGGTGCTCGACAGTAAGCAGAACGTCCAGAGCGGCTGGTCTTCTTCGGCAATAGCGCTGTGCAGAGGAACAAGGCCGCAGATCCCAAACACATCAGGAAGTTGGGTTGAAAGTTGTTAAATTGTAAGTAATTGAGTAAACGTAACTTCTATATCAAGTATTTGTATTATTTCTTGCTTCCAGTCACAATTGTCTAATGTTTTTTCAGTTTTAGAAGTTCATATATTTCCAATGTAAGCCAATTTATTTGTACTTTATTTTCATTCTTAAATCACTTCTTGTATTTGTTTTTCTGCATATTTTTTCACTAGCCATGATGTTTTTCTAATTTTTATCTTGTCCTGATTGTTTGCAAAATGGCACAAGATATGGTATTTATCCATTTTTTTCTTTCAATTTTAATTTTTATTTATAAATACATTGATTAAATTGTTCTTTTTTTTATACGGGTTACTGTTGACAAATAGCAATGAATGCTCAAGTTGTTGCATGATACCTTTAGCATTCAAATTTTCTTTTAATTAGACTAGAATGTTTTTGTTGTAACTTGTTGTGACTATTTTTAGGTTTACGATCAATCATTCATAACGACAACAGCAAGTTTATTAGAATATTTTATAGAATTTATTTATTTTGAAAAATTTTTTTTGTAAAAAATAAGATAATTAGTGTTGTTAATGTAAATAATAGTTATATTTGTTTAAATATATATAAGTATTTAACATAAATATTTATTTTTGTGTTCTAATTATTGTTGCAGTTATTAGCATCAACCACAAAAAGGCCTGTTTTATAATTTAGTGGTACTTGTACTGGCTGTTCTATATCAGCTACCAGCATAACAACCTTGGCAGTCGTTGCCTCAGCTATTGTCAACCAGATGAAAAACCAGGGCATCCTGATAATTGACGAGCTTATGAAGCCCTTTATTTTATTATTTTATTTTATCACACTGGAGTGTCAGTATTTGCTTGGAAACGGATAACAGATGATGAATACGTATGGTGCACTGAAGAATCATTAATTTTTGATGATGGAAAATCATTTAATTTAATTCTTGATGATGGAGGTGACGTAACTAATCTTGTACACACTAAATATCCACAATATTTTAAAGACTATAAGGGAATTTCTGAAGAAACAAAAACTGGTGTACATAATGCTTACAAAATCTTTAAATCTGGGGAAAGTGTTTCTACAAATTGTGAGTACCGTTTTAGCTAGTGGTTTAATTGAATTTTATATTATATTGATAATCAATTAAAAATATTTTGTTTCACAGCACCAACTTGGTTGTTAAGCTTGTATGACCAAAATGCTGCTTTGGCAGTTACTCCTGATGGTTTACGTTGTCAGAGTAGGGAACCAAAAGACTGACAAGGGTGTCGAAGTAACAAAGGTATTCAAGGCAATGGAAAATATTACTACGAAGCTATAGTGACAGATGAAGGGTTATGTTGAGTTGGTTAGTCTACTCTTCAGGTAAAATAACACGTTTATTAAAAAAAGTAATCTTTGAGTAAACTTGGAATTTATAAAATATCTTTCATTTTTCAGGCATCCTTAGATTTAGGAGCAGACAAATTTGGCTGGGGCCTTTGGTGGAACTGGCAAAAATTCAAATGCCAGAGAATTTGATAATTATGATAAAGCTTTTGGCATGCATGATGTTATTGGTTGTTTACTTGACTTGAAAAAAGGAGAAATAAGATTTTGCAAAAATGGATCAGATTTAGGACCTGCTTTTTCACGCACAACAAAAATCACAGACTTTTTTCCAGCTGAGGTTTTAAAAAATACAGAAATGACTATCAATTCTGGAGCTCAATCATTTAAATATCCACCATTAGCTAATTATGTTGCTGTCTCTTTTGCGCCAAAAAGTGATGTAAAAATAAATACTCTTATTTCTTGTCAATCATAAATTACAGGTAATGAAAAACCAGCAAACAATGCTCCTCAATACTAAGAAACAATGATGTCATGTTTTATTAGTCTAAAAAATAACTCATAATCAGTGTAAAAAATTACCCGAAATTACAATGGAACTTGTATAACAAACTGCAGGTCTTTATGGAGCGATACTTCATGTTGTACGGTGAGGTATACGCCGACCGAATTGATCTGGAGTGTGGTCAAAATCCCGCTCACTCCGTTTGCCACGGCTATCTACTTACTCGACGCCAACATCCTTCTCACTAATTTACTGATAGCCGTATTCAATAACGTCTTTATCGAGGTCAACGCCATCGCCCATCAGGTTTGGATGTTCCAACGATTCACCGTAGTCATGGAATACGAGTAGAAGCCCGTGCTGCCTCCACCCTTTATCGTCATCTCTCATCTTTACATCCTGCTCAGATATCTACTTTATTATTATTTTTATTAAAATTAGGCTACTCACGCAGTACTTAATTTCGTGCTAAAATAAAAAAATATAAAAAATTGTCTTCTACTAAATGTTACGTTTTTCTACCGTGATTCGATTGAAAAGGTACGTGATGCAAGGCCGTAGGCAGTCCGGAGAAACCTGCGACAATGGACTGAAATTGTTCCTCGAGGCCGACGACAAGGAACGGCTGTACGACTTTGAAGAGGACTGCGTCGAGGGCTACTTCCGCGAGCAGGAGCTCAAGCTTCAACTGGGATTTGTGCGTCAAGTCGAACCGGAGTCGAAGGCGCGTTGCCTCGAGCTCTTCCTCCAGCGACTCTCCGACATCGACATAGACAGCTTGCCCTTTTAGCTCATCCTCAACGACGTAAAGCCGATCCTGCGCGAGCTTGAGCTTGGCTGCGAGACGGTGAGCTTGAAGATAGTCGCCCGGCTGGTGGCACTGCTACCCGCGCAGGAGCTTCGACCCTACCTCGAGATCGTCGTGGCGATCTTCATTTGCAGAGCGTTGCGCCAGAGCTTACTGAAGCATCAGCGATTGGCCTACGAGCTCCTGGCCAAAGCCTACGTGCGCTGCACCTATAGTACAGCCGAGCTTTGTGCTCGAGCTCTGGTTCAGGTGCTCGTCGATCCTGCCGATGAGCTGCGTTAGCTGCCCCGTGAGTTTTGGCACGAGACCGCCAATCTGCCCGAGACCTGCCACGAGCGTTTGCTCGCTCTTCTGGATTACTACGATCCCAAGCACTACGACAGCTTCGTCCGCATTCTCTGCATTCTTATGCTCGAGCTCACCAACAAGTCCGTCTAATGCAAGAAAGTCATGTTCAGGACACTCGTCGACGACTGTCAATTCCGCGAGTACGAGCTGCTGATCCCGCACAGACGTCGTAATCTCAACATGATGGCCCCGCTGTTTGCGCTTTCACTCGCCAGCCAGGCCAATCGCTTCAGTATGATGAACAGCCAGGCTGCCGGCACTCAGATGCTTACGCCTCGTTGCCATCAACCAGTCCAGCTTTGGGCCGTCAGTGGAGTTTGCCATGCCGGACGCCGTAAGATTCCGGACAAAATGAGTAATCGCTGGGAAAAAGCGAAACGAGCACGTGGAAAAACTAAGGAAAGAGGAGGACGCTCGAAGAAAGACGTCGAAAACTTATAAAAGTATTAAATAGGCGATTACCCGTACGTGGAAATAACGCACGCGACTTTTGTCGAAACTTTGAAGCAAATAATCTTGCGCGACTGGCTCACTTGCAAGAACTTTATCGTGACTTTCATCGGTCACTTACTCGAGCATCTCCAAGCTGATCAGAGCAAATATAACAACTTTAAGAATCGTCTCGCAATTTTTTTCAAACGCGTGCTCAAGGAAAAGTACGAGAAAAACATCATCTTCGTGCCTATTGTTTTGGAAATAATCTGCCAGACAAAAGCGTTAAGTTTATTAAATCGTTGCGTCGATAGAAGCAGAAAAAGGTTGGATCTCGGTGCGCTGGGTATAATTTTCTGCGAGGAAGGAAATGTAAACCCGTTAGACGATAGTTTCGACGAGGAAGAGGATGAGGAAGACAAGGCACCATCTCGGAAACGGAAGCGCTTGGATCCCCAGAACAAAGACAGACGATCGTGCTTCCGATAACGCGGCGATTTCTCAACTGCTTCAACAGCTGGATGCAGAATCGTGAAGCCGAAATTAAGCGCTACTACGGCGAAGAGCTTACCATGTTTTTACTGTGCAGCGGCGATGCAGGCGACGTAATCGGCGCCAAAGTCCGCCAAAGGATGCGCTTGAGTCCGCTCTCCGAGAATCAGCGGTTCGACGATTTTCTTAATCTCCGCTCGATCAACGATGTCTCTAGCTACGTTAAAACAATCAAGGCGACGGATCTTAAAAGCTCAGCCAGAGATCTCAGCAACTATTGGCAACAGAATTCGCCCTGTCTCGAGAACGATCTCCTCCCTTGGTAAAAGCTCGTTTATTTTAGATTGCCCTTCGCTAAGCTTTTGCATGAAAAGCTCCAGTATAGCGAATATTCAAGGTAAGCGCTTTTTCAAAATACACACAAATAAAATTTATGACACATGGTTACATGAAAGCATTAAAATATGAATTTTTTTAGCGTTCAAAATGAGTTTGTAATGGCGTGTGTGAAGCAGCGGCTCAATTGTCTAACCTTGAGCTTCGCTTATCTGAAATTACGGACGAGTCGCGCATCGGCAATTACAACTGCAAGGACCATCTAAACCAGCGTGCCTTCTACACGCGCTCACCCCTACTAGAAGCTAGCAGATGCGAAAGCAACGGAGACAGAGAGGCATGACTTTTGCCCAGCCGGAGCCGAGAGCGGCAAATGTTAATTATTGATATATAACTGCAGGTGATATCTTAAAAGAAATTCCTGCTCAGCACAGAATTGTGGAGCTTACCGTTACTACCAACACTGGTAAAAATTTTTCGTCACTAGCAAATTTATGAATAACAGCAGCTCGTTTATCATATACAATTTTATATTTTCAGAAAGGCGTTGTTAGTGGAGGTGGAGATAAAGTTGTTAGATTTTGGCAATTTGAACTAGTAGAAAATGGAGAATTATATAACTTTTTTAACTTGATGAAAGTGTTCTTTGCGTCAGAGTCTCACCAAATAATAGATTTATCATTTGGTGCGACTGGGAAGATTTATAGCTTGTACTTTATTAGATTCAACAATAAAAATATTTTTTCTGGACACGTTGCAAGTGTTTTGTAGCGTTAACCATGTATAAAAACTGTTGTATAATCATTGTTGTATAATCACTGTTACATTATAATTTTAGTTTTTCATTTCTATATATGGCTACAAACTGCCAGTATTGTGCATGGATATTTCAAGTGACTTCACTTATTGTAACTGGATCTGCTGACCGTAATATTAAAATTGTGGTATTGATTTCGGTGATTGTCATAAATCATTATTTGCCCATGATGATTCAGTGACAGGAGTAGCTTTTGTACCGAAAACGCATTATTTTTTCACTTTTAGAAAATATAGAAAAGTCAAAGAATGGGATGCTGACATCTTTCAAAAAATTGTTACACTTAAGGTAAATCAAATAAATAACTTTATTGTAGTACAATAAAACAATGAAAAAATAAATGTGTACAGCGGTATCTTTATTAGCTAAGCGCTTATATTTTTAGGGACGCGCTAGCCTCGCATTTAATTGCGCAGTATCTCCAAACGGCGTTTTTCTTTCTTCTTGTAATGCCTGTAACTTTTTTTCTTTGCACTTTTAGAGTTTTTTCAACTGGGGAAATATTGTTTCTAAAGATCCAAGCTTTCGTTTAGGCTCAAGCTAAATCCTGTACCTCCTCTCTATCTCGAGATATGGCGATTTGAAGTTTACAAGTTTAGAGCTATTTTTATGGGCACTCCCGAATGCCGCACCAAGTGACGCGCTACTAAAATCAAAATGAGGTGGGAAAGAATAGTTTCACTCCGTCGTTCTTTAGGTAGTCCTCAATCTCCGTGAGCTCGGGAAGGTTATCGTCGCTGCGGTATGCCTTCATCACCTGTCACAATTGTCGAAAGTACCTATAGATCAAACAACGACGAGTGTCAGTCAATATAAACGAAAAAAACGAAAAGCCTCGCACAAGACAAAGTCGAGGTCCTTACGTACGACCGCGTAGGGCAGTAGCATGTTAATGTTAATTAAAATAATAAGTTTTTAATTAACATTAAATAATCTTAGGTGATTCCCTCTCCGCAGCACTGCCTTGTGACTATTGTTTAGTGATAAAGCAGTGCTCCCAGAGCCACCCACGTGGAGGGGGGGAATCCTATGGCTCCATGGCCCTCAAAAAAAAAAAAAAAGAAAAAAAAAGGCCGCTTATTTTCTACATGAGGCTCAAGTATTTCGGATCTGGAGTAGAAGGTATAGGTACCCACTCGACCTGTCGACACGAGTTTTTGTGCACATTGAGCCGCTTGCAGGACTGGGGCAATACAAATCTGTAGAGTTCACACTCTACGTTGCAGCCCAAACACAGCCACCGAAACACCGGGCAGACCGCGTGCGCAGCATCATGAAACTCCTGAACAGCATGCACGCCTCGGCTATTCACGTACTCGCATTCTTCTAGAAAAGGTCCATCGTGACCTTCAAAGCCGGTCTCTAGAAGTAGTTTTGCATGAATAATTTCATGCAGCAAGACGTTCTCGAGGTGCATGCGATTCAGGCGCCTCAAGATAGGCCAACTAATACTAATGATCCTAGTGCTTTTATCCGTAAAGCCAGAATGTGTGGTCATGCCGTTACTCCACACGAAAGTAAAGCCCCTCAAATTATGGCTCGGATAATATTCTGCTAGGAGCATATTAGCAACCTCGCGCAAATTCGGCCGTACCTGGTGTTCGGGCGTTGTCCCAGTCCTCTTCCGTTTTCTTGTGGGAAGAGACAGTCCGCTCGTGTCCACAGGTCCTCCAGATCGTGTCTTCCTAGGTGCGCTCATCGTGGTAGACAAACAAGCAATGAAGAGCTATCGTCTCTTACGTACGTGTTGCAGACGGAATAAACAAATGAACGTCTGCTGCTAAGGCGATGGTGGCAAGAAGGGCACATTCAAATTTACTGTGAGTAGTGACCGTGTTTGTTTTTGTTTTTTTTTTTGTAACGTAGTCATTCTCCTCTTTGGGATAATCGCTGAAACCCTGATTGGGATATTCGTTTATTCGGTATATTCGGTATATCAAGTGGCGCGGTAGCGCTACGAAGGCAAGTTTGAAAAAACTGCGTTCGGCGACCGCTCCATTATATACGCTAATATTGGATGGAATGTTTTTCAATTTGAAAAAAATAATGGTTATCCTGCATAGATCTGCATGATTTGAGTTGCTATAATAATTTTATAGCTTAAACTTTTATTTAATATAAAAAAATTGACTCAAAAACGCCTCTTTCAATTTAATTGGAGATGGCAATAGGTTAAAACGCGAAAATAATTTTGTAAAATTTGTTTTCACCCTGAATTGGCGTTTCGCGTTTTCACCGTGTTGTTGACATAAAAAAAAATGTTTTTACTCTGAGTTGGCGTTTCATGTTTTTACCCTGAAGTTGCATGCAAACTCAAAAGTAGTGAGATCCCAAAAAAACTACCTTTTTTTTAAAAAAAGGTAGTTTTTTCGGTATATCAGGTATATTCGGTATTTCCGGAATATTCGGGAGCCCCCTAACTACTACCCATTGTCGCGCCCTTGTTCGCGAGTGTAGGTCGCGGAAAAGCGAGTTTCGCTCTCTCTCGCTCATCGCCTTCTCCTCCATTCATTCGGCGGCCATATTACGCCCTTATCTCCACGTACTCCGCCCCTTGGGCACCCTTGTGTCTTCAAGCCCTCCTTCTCAAAGCCCGCTCTCGTCTTTGCATCGACGAGGGGACTATATACTTGCTATGGAAACCTGCCCACGAAGAACGAGCGAACATGTCGAGTCTCGGGTGGTTATTGTTGAAGCGCAGACTTTCGCTCGGCCTACCAGACTTATTGCGTTCTCAAACGACTCGATCCTGGCAGATGCACGCGAATCTGCCCCAAAGACGTTACAAACTCGCTTTCTCACTCTCCCTCTCTTTTTCTGGAGAGCTCGGGTG
Source organism: Anagyrus pseudococci (assembly GCA_030522585.1). Classification (NCBI taxonomy): domain Eukaryota; kingdom Metazoa; phylum Arthropoda; class Insecta; order Hymenoptera; family Encyrtidae; genus Anagyrus; species Anagyrus pseudococci. The sequence continues at coordinate 4,094 of JAPYYQ010003366.1, read as the reverse complement.
TACGCGTAAAGCGTAGAGGGGCCTATCATACGCATAGAGCCATATCTGTTTTAGACGTGCATTTCCTGTCGCGCACGTGCGATCGATTCCTAAACTCTCAAAGTACGCCGCGTTATAGCCTGGTCGTGTCGTGATGAAAAATCCGGCTCTTCCTTCTTGGAATTGCCGGCGACTGGAGGGTACGCAGACACATCGGTCCGCTGAAATCAATCGCGAGTACGTATGCGTATAGGCGACGTCAGAGGGAGAGAGAGCCGACATGCCTCGCCACCAAGGCGGTGGTACAGAGCCAATGCAGACGCGCGGCAACGGCGGCGCGTGTGTCGTCAGAATGCAGCACGACGTTGGGCAGTCGACTCTCCTCTCCCCCTGCCGGGGGCTATATGGATTCTGATCGGTAGTCGAAGCTCGTTCATCGGGCGCGCGCGCGCGTCCATAAAGCGTCGGCGACGCGTGGCGTCACGGCACGCGCCGTGAAGATCGCCGAGAAGCTCGTCTACTCCTCGGACTTGGCAGGCAACAACAACGATTCCAACATCATACTGTCGCCTATCAAGAGCACAATGTCAAAAGAGGAGCTGTTTGCGGCGATATACAAGTCCAAGAAGCGGCTCAAAATACGCGGGAACCCAGAGAGCCTGTAACCAGCAGATAATTTTCACGACACACAGCTGGAGCCCCGAATCATAGAAAACACCGGAGCTTCGTTATGGAATTTTATTGCTTATCAATTAATCTAATGAATTCTAAGAAATAATTTAATAACATGCTCGTTATTTTTTTAGATAAAAAAAAGCGGCCTCTCACCGTCGCAGACGCATCGACTGGACTTCAAGCATCTCCTGCTCCAGCAGACCATAAAATCCGGTTCAAATCGCGTCTCGACAGCAGAACAGCTGAAACTGTTGCAACAACCAGGATAGGAATCCCAGCAGCTGCAGCAGCAGCACTTGCCCAGCATCCGGCGAAGTCAGAGGAAGAAAAACAAAAAGTTGAAAAGCCCGGATTTCAATTTACAAAGTACAGCTTACCAGTAAAATAGAGCAGTACTAAATTTCAAATAACTAAATAGAATATACATTTCTTTAATAAATTCTTTTTATTTATTATAGATTTGTAGTACGTTTTATGAATAAAAAATATTTAATACATATTTTGACAGGATTTCCAACTCCTCCGACACTTTTGTTTCCAATTTTGACTCTAAACGAATCGCCCTCGTTTTCGGGACTCCATGTGACTTTCCTTCTCTAAGCTATCGCTATATCCTCCGCTTCGGAACTAACTGCTGCCTCGTCCTTTGAAGACTTGTTTTTAGCGAACTGGCTTATAATGATGATACAAGGTGGGAAAGCCTTCTGCGAGTGCCGCGCAGATGTTATTGGCCTTGGATGATACCCCTTTGTAAGAAGTCTCTTTTTCAACTTATGTGGGAGTGCAGGTCGACCTTGGTCTTGAACCTCTTGCCGCAAAGACCGCAATCATACTCGCTGATTTCCAGCTTGACGCTCGAGTGCTCGCGGGCGTTGTGCACGTTTATGCTGGCTACGGTACACGATAGCTCTGCCAGTGACTCCGAGGATTTTTGTACCTTAAGTTTGTCTGCCTTGGAAATTCTCGTGAATGCAAATAAAGGCATACGTAAGTATGAAATTGTATAAATTTATTTTACAATTACGTATCAAATGAAATATGCACATTGATAGTCTCATTCTCAATTACATGATATTATTTCATCTTAAATCTAAACATATAATCCACTGCCTGTATCGATGTTAACTTATAAATGTAGAAAGCCATTGGTCAACAACATACATAAAGTGTGTACAGAGCTACGCACGTGATTAAACAATCATTAATTAAAACAGTAAGTGTGTTCACATGCAAATAAGCAAGTAACCAAGTTAATAATTTAATTACGCATTAGGCTAATTACCCATCAGAAATCACAAACGTTTTTGTCGCGAAAAAACAAGAAAAAAAACACACCAACGCCTGCTCAAATAAATGGAAAAAAAGCAAAAAATAACGAATCCATGTAGCAAAGCGAAGAAGAACCAAAATGATTAAATCACTAAACACTGCTTGTATCCTAAGCGGTCGAAAATCTGATTTGTCAGTCAGGCGTTTCAGAGATTGAGAAGAATTACTAACAGGCCGAGCTGCTTGGCCGCCGTGCTCGTCGGATTCTTAAAAATAATACTGAAAGCTTGTCCTGAGCTAATTTATGCGGCATCAGACCGGTCATCATTAGCATCATCTTTAGTTACTCTAACCTCTGCAACAAATTTAAAAAAAAACAACATAATTAATAATTTATTTGATTTTTTTTTTAAATACATAAAAGTAAAAAAAAACTTACTCTTCAATAATACGTAAACTGGAGGGGGTTGATCCATCTTTCGTAAGCAATAGTCACACTGCAAATTACAATTGGGACTTTCCCATTGTTCTTGGTGACAATTTAATACGATGTAGAATCCACCGCTATTTTCACTAATGTAAAAATAGTGAAAAAAGGATAACCTTTCGGCTGCGACAGCAGGTCCGTCCATTTTCTTAACAATAAAATTGTCACCGTCAATCGCGTCTTTACAGCACAATTTCCTTACGGATACTGAATAGAAAACGATTTCGATGATAAATATATATAACGGTACGGTCATCATTTGTTATCAATAAGGCGAACTTAGCCGAGAAGGAAAAAAAGAGAGAGAGGAGAGCTACGGTATGCGCTATACGTGTGTACATCACTCGATGCAATGCGCATATATGTTGTTCTTAAATATCTTTGCCGCTGTTTCAAACTCATTGACCACTCCTTGAACGCTTTGAGCTCACGCTCTCAATCATTCATAGATAACGGCTGTAAGCTAAAAAACTTGAGCTTGCGCTCGTTTTCCGAGTATTTAAGAAACTGCTCGAAACGCCGCTGCTTGTCCAAATCAGCGAATGACGGTCTTGACCAACTCTTTAAGGCAAGCTCTGGAGGCTCTGCCTTGGATTGCTCTGGTTCAGAACTGGCAAACGAGCTGGCACTTTGTAGATTACCTTGGATTTTTAAGTCGGTGCTGAGGGTCTCGCCTTCTACAAATGACGTGGAGGAGAGTTTGTCTAACCAAGATGAAGCACTTATTTAAGTTGAGACTGCTCTAGCTTTTGGCGCTCGGCAGTCTGCTCTTTGCCATGCATGTTGAACGTGCGAGGAATCATGTTGACAGCTGTGCTGCTGCTTTTGCTAGCTTCTGTACCACATCACGACTTCTCGCAGGCCGGGCCAGCCATCCGCTCGGTCAAACCATCACACGACATTGACCTCCGACCTCTCTCTGCAAAAACCGAACTTCTACACTCCTTTTTCAGCACAACCTCTCTCTTAGGCAGGCGGCAAAAGACTCCCTTCCCAAGCCCTCTCGTTTGTCTCGTCAGCTTGGTCTTGCAGAAAGCCAGATTTTTCCCGCAAATTGCCTTTTTCTCCCGCGCGAATATCAGCGCCGATCGCCGCTCTTCCAGCCGGCAACGCGCCTCGTCTCCCACCTAATCCGTTTCCATCCCCTTACCGCGCTCCCTCATCGTCTCACCCAGCACCTATCGTCTATCCACGCACCTTACGCAGCCGACGATGACGCTCCCGCCCGCGCCCCCTCGCCGTGAGTCGTAAACACGACGACTCTCGGGTCGCATGTTTACATGCGAAAACGCTCGTCGGCGCGTGTGTGCCTGGGCGTCTAAGTGCTGGCCGGATGCTGTTTTATTATTTTAGATCAAATGGCTCACGCCATTACAGCATGAGTTTGGCTTTCTGCCCCGAGAATTGGCTTCCAACTTGTATAATTCAAATCGCCGTATCTCGGGATTGAGCGGAGATACAGAATACACCTTGAGCTTAAATGAAAGCTTAAAAGTACAGCAATTAGTTTTAGTAGTGCCACACATTTTTTCCGTTGTGTATTACTTGATTTTAATAGCGTGTCACTTAAACGCGGAAGTGGGGCATTCGACCCCGCGAAAGGGCTTCCAACTTGTATAATTCAAATCGCCGTATCTCGGGATTGAGCGGAGATACAGAATACACCTTGAGCTTAAATGAAAGC
>JAPYYQ010003365.1:0-12569 GCA_030522585.1 Anagyrus pseudococci | reverse complement strand
AATAGTATACGATACTCGTGCGCGCGTAGGTCATCCCGCACTCGCTTCGCTCGTGCGGGAACGACCTACTTTGCGCACTCGTATCGTAATGTACTATTTAATATGTACAAATTTATGAAACTTTTTTCCTAAGCATAGACACAAAGATAACGTACTTATTTATACTAACACTAAGATAAAAAGACTACACAAAATGAAGTCGTATCTAATTACTTCTCTTAACAAAACATTTGCTAATCAAGGCTTTCAAATTAATAGTGTGATTTACTACAGGCATCTGATCAATAATATAAATATTCAATTGAGAAGTCTTTACCAAACGTCTTATATTAAGTACTGGGACTCTCAACATCGAAAAATTGATCATAGAAAGTTAAATACATTCTTCCCTTTAATAAATCGATTTTTTAGACCCAAGTCTAATATAAATATTAACATCGTTCATTTGGATCGAACGAAAGCAAATATTAGCATTAATTGCGATCCTAGCGAATTGCCATCTCAGAATAACGACTATATTATAGCCGATCCAAAAGATATTTTATATACGAACTGAAAGTCATTCCAGATAATCAGTTCGGTTTTAGGCGAAAGCTATCTACCTGTCATGCGTTGCATAAGGTACTTAGTGAAATTAATATCCACTTACATATCGGAGAAACAATCGGCACTTGCTTGATCGATCTCGAGAAGGCTTTCGACTCGGTGTGGATAGACGGTCTGCTTTACAAATTGGACAGGCTAAAATACCCCCCTGATTTTATTCAGTTAGTTTGGTCTTAACAACAATAATAACACGTACTCTGCCGCCTTTGCCGATGATTATATTATTTTAGTTGCAAATAAATATCCTGAGCTGATACAAAAATCCTTAGAAGATTTAGTTAACAAAACCAATACTATCTATAAAAACTGGAACTTGAAAATTAATCCGAATGAATGCGAAACTATTATCTTTCATCCTCCTCTTAGACGTTTGGGACAAAAAATTCGTTCTCAGCTGAATAATTTTCATATCAATATTATTGATAATGGTACCTCCGTGGCCATACCTCACAAAGCCTCGGTTAGATATTTAGGAGTTCAACTTGACTATTTAGCAAAATTAAACTCTCACATTTCCATCCAATTAAATAAAGCCAAAAATGCATTCAGAGCTTATAATAGAATTTTTTTAATAAGAATCTAACTCCTAGAACTAAAATTATTTGTTACTTATTGCTGGTAAGACCCTTATTAGTATACGCAGCTCCGATCTGGTGGAATACCAGCGCTTCTATGATGGAAAAGCTGAGGAAATTCGAAACATCTTGTCTTCGTGTTTCCCTTCACCTTTTCAGAAAGCCTGGGTCAAATCAATTTATTAGCAACGATAACATATATAATTTGGCCAATATACCACGTATTGACAATTTTATTATTAAACTCACTAGAGATTACTTTGCACAGCTAGCAAATATTGACAATAAATTTACAGCACATTACAAACAGACTGGTACTTACGATTTCACTAGTGGTGCAGTATCCGGCTACATACCTCCTCATGCATTTCTTTTTTCTTTTGATAAAAATGGCTTTATTAAGGATAGCAGCAATGTTCCTATCATATACCACTTTTCCAGAAATAAAGCAAATAAGACCATCCTATATAATCCCTCTGATCTCAACCCAAATAATCTTAAGTACTCTCTTAAAATACCTGATAATGATTATAAGGACTCCCATCGTCTCAGGAAAAAATATTGGTGGCTCAAAAACGACGCCAAGTTCGTAGATGAAATTAGAAGACGCAAATACGATAAAAATTGGTAGCCTGATGGCTATCTACATATATTTTATTCCCTCTTGCGGGCTGATTGTATGCTCACAGTTATATGCTGATTTTGTCGTTAGTATTGATATATGTAAGGCAAACGTACGGTTTGCCAAATCCGAATTTTATTGTAAGGCTCATCTCTGCCTCCTACCTTTCATCTCGATTTTTTGTATACCGATCGTGGGTTTTTTTGTATAAATTATCTCTTTTTCCCTTTGTTATAATGATACAGTTAACTTATAGACAATTTTGTCAGCATTATCAATTCAGCTATTGTTTTTATATATGCGTATTACTGTACAGATTATGTGCGAGTTTCCCTCAATGGGCATGTATATATTTACTTTCGTATTGTGCTATTGTTTGGTTTTTGTTCGTAGATTTGTTTGCACCACTAAACTTATTGTATTATTTTAGCAAATAAATTCTTTAAAAAAAAAGGTTCGATGCCCGATCATGGAGAATTTTATTTCATTTAATTAATTTAATTAGGATTGTTCATCTTAAAATATACGCTGATTCAACTTTAAATATTTAAAATGATAATAACAATTTGCAAACAATTTTTTAACATTTTTTTCACAAAAATCACGTAATTATCACGTGATAAATTGGTTGAAATCGTCACGTGATGTTCACGTGATTTTCACGTAAGTTTCACGTAATTATCACGTGATTTTCATGTGTAATCATGTAATTTTTTTAAGCAGGATGGCTCAGAAATCCAGGACCCCCATAGCTTATGACTATTCGTTTTTGATTTACGTGTTAATTAGTTAAGCTCAAATGTACTGTACTTTTATCCTGTGCAATAACGACAAAAAGTGATAAGTCGGTAGAGGAACGATTTTTGATGAGACTATCCTGTGATAAGGATCTCATTTGAATAAAAAAAATAAGAGCTTGATTAAGGGGGGCAATACAATTAGAATGGAAAAAAAATTGCATTTTTAAAACTTTTTTTTTTCAAGTAAAGTTTTTATTTAAATTAATTGAAACTTTGTATTATTATAGAGGGGTCCTTGAAGTACACAAAAAAATTTTTTGTTTAAAAAAACAAAATGGTGACTGTGAGACGTCATCCACGCATAGCATGTTTTTTTGGCGGGCGTGCTAACTCAAAAATTAATCATCCGATTGAGTTGAAATTTTTTGGGTATCTTCATTATAACATTGATGTTAGCCCAATGATCGTCTATCCGTATAAGAAGTTTCCACCAAAAGGAGTGGCTGAATCCGTACCCGAGGAATTTGTCATTGGTCATAGCCCTAATGGCTGGATGACAATTGAGACATAATGAATACATACAAAATGGTTTTTATAAGCAGCTTGTTAAGGGAAACTGAAAAAAATTCAGTTTCCCTTCTTACTATTTTTTGATGGACATAAATCCCACATCAGTCTACCTTTACATAATTTTTGCGCGGAAAAGGTATTTTATTGTACTGTTTATATCCAAATGCAACACATACCATGCAGCCAAATGATGTTGGGATATTCTTGCCCTTGAAAATGCGTTGGAGACATGAAGTTACAGAGCATGCTCAAAATTCTAATAAGGCTATCACTAAAGCCAATTTTGCACCATTATTCCATGCTGCATATACAAAAGCTTATAACCTAGAAGTTGTAGAAAAATCATTTAAAACTTGTGGTCTATTCCCTTTTAACCCTGACAGCATTGATCATTCAAAGTGTATGTCTACCAGACAAAAGATGCTTAAAAAGCAGAATAGTTTACAAATCAGATCAGGCTTCAGCAATAAATGTGTTGATTGATTTTCCGTCAATTGATTCTGTGTTGTCTAGTTTGGAAAAAGATCTTCCTCAAAACATTTTAAAAGAATTTAGAGAAGCTTACAGTGCTGATACGTTGCCATCATCAGAAATTCTTCTTTTCAGTTTGTGGAAGAAATACAAAAATAACTCAAGTCAATCTGCAATTGAAACCTTAGATATAAACAATAAACAAATCTTATCAAAGACCGATATAGAATTAAGTCAAGTAAAATTATGTGGTACTAACAGTGAATCAATTATAATACACAAATCATATCACTGGAAGTCCCAAAAGTTAGCGAACAAGTCATTTCTCAAGTAGCAGATGATGTGATAGTAATTGATTCACAAGATTGTGATTCTGTAAGTTTAGCACACTCATTATTATGGAATAATCATAATAAAGAGAATGTACAAGATAACTTACAATCTTCAAATATTGAAAATATTCAAGTGATAGTTATTGAACCAGATAGTGCTTTAAACATACCAACAATCGTAGACAAAAGTTCATCAGCTTATCAAACTGAAATATTATCTAGTCTTCCAAGTAATACTTTAGAAATTGACTCATCGGTCAATAAAGTTTTAGACAGTTTGAGTCTGTCGAAGACTGAAAATATTGCTTTTATAGTTACACAAACTAAAAATGTAGAATTATCTAATATTAATGTTACTCAAGTCAGCGAAGAATATAATGTAATACGTAATGACAATATTTCACTGGCATCCGGTCATTCATCTAATGATGTGACCAGGTAAGAAATACTATTTATTTAAAAAAAATAAATTATTATTTAATTTTCTTCAAATTTATAATTACTTAATAATGTTATAGAATATTCTCAAGAAAATATTGATAAAATTTGTGAGCAACAATTACATTTCCCAAAGATTACAACTGGGAAAAAAAAGAAAAACGATAAAAAACCTATTTTTGCTGTAAGCTCAAAAGAGTATAAACAAGAACAAGAATTGAAATTGAAAAAAGAATCAGAATTAAAACGTCAAAAGGAATTGAAGAAATTTGAAAGAGATATAAAAAAAAATAAAATTAGAAGCAAATGGAGTTAAAAAATAAGAAATACAAAAGAAAAAAGATTTGCAATTAAAAAAACAATTAGAAAAAGATAAAAAGAAAGCCCAGATTGCCTTACTGATCAAAAAGAAAGCTGAATCTTTAGGTTTAGTTTCTCATGATTGTTTCTCAAAGAGTATTTAAGAACTGTGATACCTAGTTATTATTAACCTAAGTACAAATGAAAAAATTTTATTACATTGAAGAACAAAATGGTACAAAAGTTCTTAAATTATTATTTACGTTACTTAACTTATTAATGTATTGTTTGCATGCAAATTTAATTCAATTATTTATTAAATTAACGTATTTTTTTAAATCTTTATTAATAAGCCTACTTATTAAAAATTTGTGTATATATATATCTATTGAAAACAATATTTCTGTACTGTACATAATAAAGATGTATTATAGAGCAGTCAAATACTGGATAAATAATGGTCATCTATTAGAAATGATCGGTCAAATTCTAGGTTTATAACTATTTTCCAACAATTACATCATTTTAAATAATTTTATAATAATCAGGACCTTTATCAGTATTTATTATCGATTGTTATTAATATCTAATTAATATTAACCGAAAAAAATTGTTGACATTTATCAAAATTATTTAACTATGAGCGTTTTAAATTCGTTTTTCAACAAAGTGGTTATTCACTGGACATTTTACCCTACATACGAAGATTCTTTTGGTGTTCCAAAGCAAAGCCATCGAAATGTTGACGTTGACCTGTCCGATTTAGAATGTCCAATAGAAACCTCGCTAAATTATTACAGACCGAGGAAGTACGTTTACATCTGATGAATTTAGGCAAGTTGAACGATTCAATCGCATAATCATACCGACTTTAGCTAAAATATGTAACAATCCACGAAAATAGGATTGTGTTCTAAACCGTGTCGAACTTGCTTTGAATAATACGGAATTGCGATCAACGAAAAAAGCTCTGAACGAATTACTTTTCGGTATCACAAAAAAAATCAATGATATCATTAGATTTATGTTAGAAGAAGATAACGAAATTAAGTTGGAAGAGATGCGTGAAGAAGCAAGCGAGAGAATTGTGAAATCGCAAGAGTATAATAAGAAATTGTATAATAAAAAACGTAACGTAGATTATGTAATAATATCAATGGAGATACGACGCTTGATATCAATAAAAAATTAATTCCTTGGTACAAGAGACCTTATATCGTAGCAAAGGTTCTCGGTAATGATCGGTATCTCGTAAAAAATATAGATTTTCAAGTTACACATCTGTATAAGGAATCTAGGTTCCTTACACAGGAATCATTTCAGTCAATCGCATGAAATCATACAAATAAAGAGTGATTCAAATATTTTATTTATGTATTGTTACTATTGTAAGTTTTATGTTCCATTCAGTTTAGAACAGGGTCGGTCCAAATGTCAATATGGCCGATTGTAGAAGAATTTGCGAGACGCAGCGAGGTATACGCGATAACAAATTGCGAGCGTTGCTGCAGCAACAAGCGAACGTTTTGATTTAAGCGTGCGGCATTTATATCGAAGAAGAGATTAATTTTAACCACGAAACGAGAAAGACATACTAATAATTTGACTCCAAACCCGAAAAGATTGTTAAGACACAATAAAGATTGTTTGTCAATAAAATAAGTCTTTTTTTCATTTTCTATTGATGACTACAATAATGTGGTATTGTTTTATTTTATATTTAAAGAATAACAGTAATGCGATAATTTAATTCTGTTTTACAATATTTTGATATAATTAACTTATATTGCAAAAGCTGTCAATTGACAAAAAGACCAAATTACAGAACTCTCTCAGTACACGTTGTTAAAAAAATTATACAACTAATCCGAATTTGTAGTAACTGTTCGAAGAACGTTGAGGTAACTGAGTGATGCTTTTAATACCTAATACAAAAATACATGAATAATACACATCTCGTTAATTTAACAATTATTTATGCTAATCATTTGTGATAGTTTTTACTATACTGACATTTGCAAAATTTTGAAGCGACAAATTGGCCATTTTTCCAGCTGTAAGTATTACAGGATATTGGGCCAAAGCAACAATCATAACGAAATTACGTGCTTCTTTTCCAGACATGTTGTACCAATTTACCGAATAAGCTACTTCACCAATGTTTTCACACTGCAACGACATTATTTACTTGAATAATATACACATTATTGTTTAAAAAGAAATACGTACTTGCTCAGTAAGTAAATCTCCGATGTAACAAAGTACAAAAATATTGAATGTAAATGAGGTAATGAGCCAACAGTACATGTAGGGCGCTACCTTGTTGGTCGGGTCATACTCCTAAAAATTTTTATTGTAAAATAAGAATTGAAAAATACTTATTTGATAAATAATCTCATTTTACCGTTATAAAGTAGTATCCGAGCATGCAAATGTTGAATGTGCAACCAACAAACTCCACCGCACACATACCGTTAAACATCTGTTCTAATTTCGACGCAAGCCTGAAAAAGATAGTATTACATCTATAAAGTTTAGTCACTTTTTCCAATTTGATGAAAATCTTACTTTAAAAAGCGTAAATGCTTTCGGATAATCTTAGCAAATGCTTGATTGTCAAAGGAAAGTGACAAATTTTGGAGCATATACGACGTTACTGCTATTTGGCCACATATGTGTAAAATGCAAACAATGGCAATGCAGCAGACAGCCGAGGTCACGGTGTAGCTGACAAGGCCTCCAATAGTTTGCATAAAATATATTATATCCCTGACAGGCTGGACCTGCAGAAAGTGCAAAAAAATCATACAAATTATTCTACTCTTTACAAGATCATCAATGAAAAGGTAGCACAAAAAATTATCCTGTAACCTCACATATAAACCTCGTAATCAGTACCTTTATATCTCTAGACATCATCTCATCAATATAGCTTGTAATTATAATAACTGAACCGTTATATACGTTAAGAACGAAGAGAATAAAAATTCACGATACTTAACAATTATAATAAATGTAATCATTTAGTTGAATCTCTTTGTATAAATTACTTATATTTCGTGATAAAATAAATGAAAAGTAGTAAAACGATATATATTTATTAAATTTATTGACAACTCTAAAATCTATTAGAATTACTATTGCAGTTAACTTTTAAAGAAAACTTAGCGTACAATGTGCATTGTTTTATACTTTGCAACAATTATAAAGAAAAATATATATTACTTTGTATGGTAAGCAGTTACAAAATTTCTTTTAATCAACTTATTAGTACTCACGTAAGGATCGAAAAAGATAAAGTAGCAAGGATAGGTGAGAATGCGCATGCTGACATTATTGACGACTATCTTGTCTTGCGTGTAGGGAAAAGTGAAACAGTATGTTCCCATACTAGTAAATATGAAAGTCGCACAGACGACCGTGAAGTACCGAGCCTTACGAGCCTTGTCAAACATAAGGGCCCGCTCCTCGATACTACTACTTGTCTGCCAATCCTTCGAAATCCAATACACAGTGTCTTCAATATCGTTGGTTTTCCTTATGACTGACCAATATTTCAGAACGCTCATCAAACAGAAACTAAGCGGACCAGCCAGCCTCAGGCGGATCTAATATAATTCATTAACTTCAATCTTATTTAATTAACTAAAATTTATCTACTAGAGTCCTATTAAAGGAGGCTCTACACGCTACCGCATTAGTCAAACTGACTACATTTTGAAATGTTTATAAAATGCATGTAAATAACAATAAATTTAAAATCATTATTATAATAAATGATTACTTGAAAAAAAAATTAAATAACGTGGTATTTATAATCAAAATAAATTTTTAGATACTTGCTTGACCGCTAAAGAGCCATAACCTAAGATTTTGTTGATTTTACCTCAAAATATCTTTTTAAAATCATCCGCAATGATATTATATTTAAAGCATTCGAAAGCTTATAACTTTAACTATTTATAACATTTTTCCTATTAAAGTGGCTCATTTTTAAGGTATTGGAGTCTTTAATTTATAGGTCGAATTCCGAATCGTCCCATAAGGCTAATGTAACAACTTGCGGTTTCAAACCGTTTTTTTAGATTTTAAACGGCAACCTCAACTAAAATTCAAACCACGTCTTCATTGCACATTTATTTATCATACCCTTTAATTTGAGTACGTTAGGTGATTTTTTCAAAAAGGTGTAGAGCCCCCTTAACTACTTTTGGTCATGTTTGGACATTACTACAGTTAGAAGACAAAAAAAAATATTAAAACGTCATTATAAATTTGCACACAATTCTTTTTGAATTTAACGAATTGAATGTAAACAGAACTAGAGCAACTTATAAAAGGTATATGAAAAATATTAATAATAATTTATGATTTGGCACAAATTTTCTGAGGTAAAATTGTAAACCCGTATAGAAGTTCTAATTTTAAAGATATTTTGTCGGAAGTATTGTTAAATTAATATTAAATGTTATTTAGAATTTAAAAATTATAATAATGAGTTTACAAAAATTTTACTTTATGGTTTTAAACTTCTTTGTAATTTTACTAGAACTTTTTTGTAATATTGTAGACATCCTATCGTAGTGTATGTACTACCTTAACATCCTTCTCTACAAGAAATGTGTACAAGCAATAGGGCACCGTTAAAAAAGCTAGATGAAAGGAACAGACAGCAAACAAGAAGATTTGTAAAAATTTCGGATAAGATCCATTATTAAGAGGCCATGCACCCAAAGCCTGGAGAAGCCAACGCATCAATAGCACAGAATACTCAAAATTCTTGGTCTTCTCTTCTTCATTAATTGTCCTTGATTCTTTATTTTTATAAAACTCAGACATTTGTATTATATTTGATATTACACTGTTGTTAAATTACACAAAAATAAATAAAATTTTTTTAATAATGCTAATAAAGCGATTCAACAATCCAAACAGCGAAACAAAGCTCTGCTCTTTTACAAAAATGTCGTATATCTGATCGATCTGTAGAGAAACGAAACAATTATATTGCAGCTACAGCACGAGATCACGACAATTATCGACGCAGTCAGCGATATCCATTAAATCCATTAGCCATGCAAAATGCTGTATAATTGCCGTGGAAAGTGAACTCACATTGAAAATTGACATAATTGTCGTATTCTTCGTAAGGCCATATTTTACTTGCCATTTTTCAATATGGCTAGTGTGCATTTTTCAATACGACTAGTAGTTGTCAGAAGAGCCGACCTATGATGATTTAGATATGGAATAGGACAAAGTCTAAATTAATTGAAACAATTTGCATGGTTAATTCAGCATTTGTTTTAGGACGGCGCGATCTAACGAATAAGTCATGAAAAATAATTATTAATACTGAAATAGCATTTTATTGGTATTGAGAAGATTATTCGACAACTTGTTATTGTTATCAATAATACTAGGAAGGAAAATATATATGCCGTGAAGCTAAAATTATGTTATTTTTAATGTGCACGAAAAAATGAAACTGCAAAAATGTTTATAAACAGCAATAAACTTTGAACTGTGTTATTTTGTTTAAAACTTTGATATATTTTAAGATAAAACCCAAATAAAAAAAGATACTTGCAATAGTAGCATTTATTAGAATTTAATTGGAGTCTTTAATGACAAAATAATACTACTTTTGTAAATTTCGAAAAATATACTAAAACGGATAGTTCCACGGGTTCCTCTAGTGTACATAAACTACACAGTTGTAACTGTAAAGTACCGGAACCATATCAAAATTTAATGAATAAGTTGTAAATTCATTAAAGTCATTATGTAGTTTTTAAAAGTACAATAACAAGCGGTGCTCCACTCTAATATATTACCACTGACGATGTAAATTATTACTGAGCTCACTGATCAACTAGTACCAGCTGTAAGTGTACGCAGCATATTCAAATATGTAAAAGAAATCTTTAAAACCTGAAATTATAAAAATAAAATAACGCCAAGAAATTAATAAATTATGTACTTTACAAACGGCTAAAATGAAAGATTGAAGTCAACTTACAGATGTAAAATTAATCAAGGAAAGTGAAATTAATTTCCCAGCAGTAAGCACGACCGGACGGTATGTTGCGGCAACCATTAGAAGTAAATTTTGTGCTTCTTTTGCAGAAAGATTGTACCATGACACAGCATACACAACTTTTCCAAAATAACCGCACTGTTATTCAAATAAATGATGAGTAACAAGATGAAGAATTAAAGTAAATATCTGGAGTATAGTTGCCAATTTTGTAAGAACAAAGCTTGTTTAGCATGTTTATGCAAGTTACTTAATTGACATTTATACATTTATTTTTCAATGACAATCCACGGAATATAATAACATAGTTTAATCGAGCAGGATTCTCATTGTCAATACGTGTGACAGAAATATTTAAAAAACGAAAGAAAATTGGTTTATAACTGTTGCTTTTCAATTTCATTTTTTTTTAATTGATCTTGGAAGTTGTTTCTTCGCTGCTAGTAGTTGTTCATTAACGCCTGCAGATTAGTTAGTTTGTAAACGGTTGGAACGTTTAGTTTTTAAGGATGTTCACTCGGCTACTCGGAAAGAGAGAGAAAGCATGCTTTGTTCAAGAGAGAAAAAAAATTAACGTTAACTTGAAAATGTGGCAACATCACACAGATGTAACCTATATCAGTTCTATTATTGTGTCGTCGTCACTGCATTCACTTCTTCTACTGTGTGGTTAGGTTAAACAACAAAAATGTCAAATAGAATAAGGAATTTGAAAACAGAAATATTCATTAAGGGGATCCCGGATTGGAACCCATACCACCGTGCTCTACTTTACCGGCATCGGTGATTTTTTGTTTTTTAAAAAAATACAGGCCCCATTGCGAAATCCGGCTTCGTAGCGGTATTGTTACAAATCTATTTTAAGCCTATACACGTTTGTGAAAAGTTAAAATTGAACCCAGGAAATCTTAAATAGAAATTCTTTCTCATTATTCAATTTTAACTTTTCAATAGCGTGTTTGGGCTTAAAATATTCGTGAGAACTGTAAAAATGCCGCTACGAAGCCGGATTTTGCAATTGGGCCTGTATCTCTCTATATTATAAAAAAAATCGTCCGGCAGCCGCCGCCACCGTGTCAGTAAAACGGTCACCCAATAAAAAAACGTCTAAGCAATGAGGGGAAAAACGGTCACCCAATAAAAAAACGTCTCCACAATGAGGGGAAAAGCGGTCACCCAATAAAAAAAAGTCTACGCAATGAGGGGAAAAGCGGTCACCCAATAAAAAAACGTCTACGCAATGAGGGGAAAAGCGGTCACCCAATAAAAAAAGTCTACGCAATGAGGGGAAAAGTGGTCACCCAATAAAAAAACGTCTCCGCAATGAGGGGAAAAGTGGTCACTCAATAAAAAAAACGTCTCCGCAATGAGGGGAAAAGCAGTCACTCAATAAAAAACGTCTTAGAAATTAAAAAATGATTGAAATAAACATATTTAATTAGGAGGAGCGGTTGTTTATATAAATGAGGAGCGGTTGTCTTATAAAAAAACTCTTAGCCGCCGTCGCTGTCGTCGTCCCTCCACAAAAGGGCGCTCCTCATTATATAACAGAATAAGAAGCAGGTTTATTTTATTTTTTTTTGTAATTTAACCTTTTGTACGAACGAGGAGCGGTTGCATAAAAAAATTAGGAATCGTATGTTTATTTATTATTACGAAGATACTCTTTTAATTTGAAATAGTATATAAAGATTCTACATGTCTTAAATATAGTAAACATAGCAGTGATGTAGTAATCATAGCAGTAAGTAATAGAAAAACATTACATGCGAAATGAATGAAGCAATGTAAAGTTTTATGTTCTTATTAAAAGTAGGTAAGTATGTAAGCGGGTGGGTGGGTAGGAAGGTAGGTAGGTGGTAGGGCAAAAAGGTG
>JAPYYQ010003364.1:0-11715 GCA_030522585.1 Anagyrus pseudococci | reverse complement strand
TTGAAATTCTAGGTTTTGAATTTCTTTTAAAAAATTATAGAAAATCGTATTTTCGGACAAATTTGAAATGGTTTGTCTAGATTGTGGACCCCGCCCGCGCAACAGGCTCTCTTCTTTCGAGAGAGAGAGAGAGAGAGAGAGAGAGAGAGAGAGAGAGGGAGAGAGAGAGAGAGAGGGAGAGAGAAGGCCATTACGCGATACGTTTTACATTTAATTTGCATGCGATCGGATTAACAACCGTTATAGGGCGCGCTTGCAGCTTCGCGAGAGAGAAGTAGTAGTGGCAGTAGTAGTAGTAGTAGTAGCAGCAACAGCAAAGAAGAGGCTAGAGAGAGGTAAAGGGTGAGGAGGTGCTGGAGGATCGCTCTTTCTCTCTTGGCTCTCCAGCGGCGTGTAGGAGCAGGAGAAGCCGCGTGGGTTAGCCGAGTGAATATACGCGGCTGAGAGAGAAAGAGAGTGAGTTGCTGTTGCTGCGGCCGGTACGTGCTGCACGTACACGCGGCTTGCTCTTGCGCGCCGGAGAGCGAGAGAGGACTTTCTTCTTCTCGCGCGCCCGAGAGAGCCTCCCCTGCCTTCTTCTTCACCTCCTCGAGCCCGAGGAGGCCAGCGCGCGATGCTGCTGCAGAGAGAGAAAGAGAAAGAGAGGAGACGAGTGAGGAGGAGGAGGAGGAGGTGGCGGAGAAGGTTCGCGCTCTCGCGAGAGCCGAGTTTCCCACGGGCGTCTATATATACATCTCTCTCTCTCTCTCTCTCTCTCTCTCTCTCTCTCTCTTGGCGCTTCGCTCGATGCTCTCTCTTTGTTTTCCAACCTCTCCCTCTCTCACTCTCGAACTTGTAAAAGAGAACCACGACGACGACGACGACGACGACGACTAGGACAGACTGTATGAACGACAAGAGAGGGAAAGAGGGGAAGAGATACTGGGCCTGTTCTCTAGCTGCGAGCAGCAAGCACAAGACCCTGGCGAGCCTAGAGAGTAGGTCCGGGGGTTACGCGATCATCCTAGACCACTCGTAATTTTCGGCCGACCGTAAAGGAGGAAGTTTTGTGCCTGAAATGATTGGCCCTCGCGAAATCTCGAGGGAGAGAAAGAGAGAGGCATAGACAAAACAGGTTTAGGCGCTCTTCTTCCTGGGAGCGCCGATCTCTCGGTGATTTGCGATCGGCGGGAGATGGCATTTTGCGCGGGGATATCTAGCCGCCACCACTACAACCGCCAGCGAAGATGCCCCGCTTGATTTAGTAGATTAGCCCGGCAGCTCCTCCAATGCTTATGCTTCTGCTGCTGCTGATACTGAGAGCCGATCCGAGAGCACCTTTCTATGCACACCAGCTCTCTAAAGCTCTTTCGACTCATATCAATAGAGTATACCCGGTTTTTAGCGCGCGCGCGCACACACACACACACACACACACATACAAGCCGTACTTTCGATAATGAAGATTGGAAGAGCTCTTGGGTAGGATATGAGATGTATGCAAAAATTAATAATGTTCGCCCGGAGCCAGCGGGTTATTTAGTTACAAGAATTTTACTTAGAAAATCCATGATTCGGTGAACTTGGAGAGATTTTTTTTAGTTACGGACAGATACGAATTGGATCAGAAAAGGCAGAAGTCATTGGTGCGGTGGCGAGGTCGTAAGTTGCGCAAGCGAATCATTAGCCGGCGAGCAGAAGTGAAGATTAATCATTTAATTAGAAGCTAAAAATGACGAATGAATTGCAATCGAGGATTAGTCGGATAGTTGGCGCGAGGTGGCGCGCGGGGGACGCGAGAGTGGTTTGCGGAACGAGCTCTCTCTCTCTCTCTCTCTCTCTCTCTCTCTCTCTCTCTCTCTCTCCCGAGTGCGCCGGAGCATTTGGCATCAATCAGCTGCTCGCAGGCGGAATACGTGCGGAGGTATCAGATTTCAATAACAGCGTTTCATCACTTGGCCACCGCATTAGCGAATAATACTCGGGGCGCTTACGCGATATTACGTACGATGTCGAGAAGAGATGCAGAACGAGCGAAAAAGAGAGAGATGGAACGAAAACGCGCGGCGGCGGCGGCCTTCTGTGAGAGGGAAAAAGAGCCGATAACGGCACGCGCGATTTTCTCCCCCGCGCGCAGCTGCGTTGCGCTCTCGTATATACTGCTGTGCGGCGCGTGTAGCCGAGGGGCCCATAATCCAATGCACTTCGCGCGCGGCCAAGCTCGTTATATCAACGTTATATTCTGCCGCGGAATTTTTCCAAGACCCTTCTCACTCCCCCCTCTCCCTCTCTCACTCCTCGCGCCCATCTTTACTTCGCCGCAAAAATGCGCATACGCTCACGCGCGTTCATACGAATTTTGCATGCTCGTCGTTATCGTTTTGTCTAAGTTGTGTATACATACGAACTAGGCGTGTTTGGCTTTTGGTTACAAAAAAAAAAAAAAACACGTACGCATAACAAACACACTGCTGGAAGGCAGAAACAACGGAGTAACGAGGAAGAGGGGGGAAGGGGGTGGCGGCAAGAACGCATCTAGCGAATTAAAAACGGCCCCGATGCGCCACTCTGATAATTTTGTCTGACGTATTAATATTATCCGCACCCCTGTTGTTGGTATAATTAGTTCCGGTAGTGCTGCCGCCGCCGCTGCTACTACTGCTGCTGCTACTCCGAAGAGAAAGAGAGTCAAGAAAATCGTGCTGCTCTTATGCGAGGCAACGAGCTTACCTTCCAAATTACGAATTATTTTTTTATGCACGCCTACTGCCCCCCAATATGCTTACGCACGCACGTTCATAGTGTTTACTCCTGTCTATCCGCTATACTTTTAGATGCGCCCTATCAGAAAATAATGTTCTTTAGTTTTTTTTTTCTTTAATACGTAAAGAATGTAATCACAGAATCTGAAGAGGTGAATGCAAGTAGAAAACGATACGTGTCCTAGAGAGGAGGAGAAATGCCAAAGTCGCGAGGAGGAATAAAGGACGTTGCTCCGAGGAGCGGGGAATAACTTTCAGAAGCGAACGCTTTTCCAGCTACGGCGAAGCGAGATATACGAGAGGATAAATTGGAGAGCTGCGGTGGAAGAAAGATGACGAGGCTCTCGTGAGAGTTGACGAAAATGCCGACTGACCTAGAACCGAGCGTAATGGAAGCTCTCTATTTCCTTTTTTTTTTTCATTTTCATGCTGCTCGGCAGGTTCTATTATCCACTCGAGTTACCCACCTGACTGCCTGTTCAAAGATTCTTCGAATCGCCGGAGTAGAAAAGTTTCCGTCATATTTTTTTCTTTCTTTTTTAACCAGTTTCATTAAATTACGCATTGAACGTACGAGCTCTTGCAAAATTATAATTTAAATAAAAATGTCTAGATACGCGCGAGCGTGAATTAATTAAAATTCACCAGTAAAGCCGGAATATAAAAATATCACCCAATTGAAGAGCAGAAAATACGTAATCAAGATAAGAGGTTGAAGCAACTGCAAACTTAAATATATATCCAGCCTCCGTAACAGCGGCTGCAGCAGCAGGGAGTTCTCACTCAGCACGCGCATACTCGCCACAATTTCGATTTCCTCGAGAATTCAAGAATGCAGATTTTCCACATCGTCATTTTTGCACGAGCAGCCGAGAATAGAAAGAAGCCAAGAGGGACTAAGAGGAGAGGGAGCGTGGGGAGGCAGAGAAACAGGAACAGCGATATGGACAGGAACGAGAGCGAGTCGCATGTAGAGAGGGAGAGAGAGAGGAATCTCAGGTTGCGCGTAACGCGACACCGTGGCGATTCGCTGCCGGTAGTTTTACGCGAGTCTTAGCATGCACGTAGACACTGGAGTATACGATATATCTGCTTATAGAGCCGTCGCAGGTCGCAACTGGTTGCTATAGGCTCTAATTCTCGCGAGATAGAGAGAGAGAGAGAGAGAGAGAGAGAGAGAGAGCAGCATGGGAACGAAGAAAGCAAGAAGACTTCCGCCAACGCGACACGCGTAAGAGAGAGAGAGAGAGTAGCGATGATGCCGGTGTTGCCGCTGCTGCTGCGCATGCTAGATCATTTTCGATTCGAGAGCGGAGGGATTGAATGGAGGAGAGAGTATAGCAGCTGGGGCTTAGTTTCCAATCTGTAATTAGGAGACGGCTACTTTCGTCTCCCGCACCAGCCCAACTCTAATCCTGCTTAATTAGCCGAGACGTTTTGAAACTATAACAATGTACACGGGAGCCTTGCGCGTTTCATAGCCACTCAGCAGAGATAAATCTTTCTCCCTCTCTCGCGCTCGCCCGAGTAATGTTTTTGAAAAATGTTCGACGCTGATGATAAGCCATTAAAAGTTATCAGAGTGTAAAAATTAACGAGCGAAATCTAAGAGGCCGCTCTCACGAGTCGAAACTACAACCACAACAATTCGATAGTCATTTCTTTTAGTCAAAATGAACCTGTTGGGATACATGTATAAAACGATTCAAGAGCCTGCCGAGCCGCAGATTTACAAAGGCTTCTCTTAACGGCCAGGCTGGTTCGCATCGTTCAGTCAAGCGTGGAAAAAAAATTTTTCGTACCGTTGTAAGTACAACGAGGAAGAGCTCAAATTTATAGAGACAATCATATTCATAGGGAAAACCAGAAAGAGAGAGAGAGAGAGAGAGAGAGAGAGAGAGAGAGAGAGAGAGAGCACGCACGGGGAAAAGGGAAGGAAGAGCAAAACGCTAGCTGCAAGTACATCGCAAATCCAGTATCACCTATAAGCGCTAGCCTAGCGCCAAGAGATATAAAGAGCCCTAGCGCCCTTCTCAGCTCTCTTCTCTCACTCTTTCCTTGGCCATTCTCCACTCGTAAGCGCGAGAACGCTCGGCGAAGCTCACAGGAGGGGGAGAGCTAGATGCCTCGGTTTATGGCGCTTTACCGTTCGCGCGTCGCGATTAAAGGGGAGCTCTGCATCGACGTATCGGATTTACCTTGTTTTGCGGCCGTAAACCCTCCCCCGCGGCCCACTCTTCTGCTATACTGCCGCGCTGAGAGAGCGAGTGCGGTTTTGCCGCGGCACCATCGGCGTCGCGCGCACCGCCTGATTTTACATTGTTTGCCCTTTCTTTTTTTGCGCAATTAGCGTCCGCGCTGGAAACTATGCCCCTCTCCTCCTTTTACTAGCTCCTCGACCCGTTACGACTATAATTCACTATAGCACTGTGAGGGGCCTTGAATTGCGAGGAGAGTTTTTGCACGATACCGCCCAAGCGCGGACCCCTAAGAGCTTTTTCTGGATTAGTCACAGGCGAGGAAGAAGAAGGAGACCTAAGCCTCGAGCACTAGAGTTGCAATTTCGATAAGTTTGTTAATTACCTTACTTACTAAAAATCGTTGAAATTAAACTAAATTAAACGTTGAATCGGTTCGAAAAGTACTGCGAGCTTTTTTTTAACTTAGGGAAGAGTGAGACCGATCTCCCTGCACTTTTCACGAAATTTCGCTTCGCCCGCAAAATATTTAATGAAGTGGCTGATTAAAAAACTAATTTAGCCCGTCAGCACGGGTGGGGGGTAGGGAGTAAGGGAGAATAAAAAAAATTTAATTTCCCGTCCGTCCGCGGGGTAGAAGTTGTCCAAACAAAAAGCTTCGGTCAGCAGCAGCAGACCTTAGCACACACACGCACACAGGCGAGTAGAAGCAGCAAGCAGCGCTGTTGCTACCAACAGCGCTTCACAGGCGGATTAAGCCCTAGGCGTAATAACGCAAGAGGAACAGAATGAGAGGAAGGGAGGGAGTCGAGAGGCGGGCCGAGCATTTTAACAAAGTGGGTAATGTCGCTGATTAGGCTTAACTCGGCCTGAATACAGCGGGCGCAATTTAGATCAGACGGACCTTGCCTCCTGTCGTCGTCGTCGTCGTCGTCGTCGTCGGCAGCAGCTGACCGTCTCCTCTGATTTAATTCGCTTTCGCCCTATCTTCTTTCTCCCCTTCCCCGGCAGGCCGAACTCGCGCGCAGATATCGTCATGGCTAAATGGAATGCGTTTGGACGATCCACGCCCGAGGATGATCGGCTCGACGCTTTGGGCTTTTATTTTCCCGTTGGCCCGCGTGTTTCGGGCCAAGGGGATGAGAGTTCAATTAAATTTTACGAGCCCTTCTCTCGAACCTCCTCACCCTCCACATCTTTCCCGAATTTCCTCGGCTAACTTTATTACCGAGACGAGTGGGCCCTTTATCGCGCACAGCCAGCAGCGCGCTCCTGCACATTTTTGCTGTGATCTTTTTCAAAACGAGCCAGCAACAAAATGCACCAGCTTGGTTTTCGATTGTTTCACAGAGAAAGAGAACGAAAAAAAATAGGAAACGAGAGATGAAAAGAGATTGTTCATAGTTTGACTGTTGAAAAGGCCGGAATGAACGAATGGAATAATAAAAATTCAAAACTTAAGAATTCGAAATGAAACACTTTTACTTTTGATTAAAAACGGGAATGTAGTCAGTTAAGGTTTACGAGCGCGTTCGAGAAACTCTTTCGATTAATTTTTATGACTGACACTTTGAGCCGCGTACGTGCGTCTGCGCGTGTGTGTATACGTACGCTATCACTTTTTTATCGCACCGGTACGCATTATTTTATTTTTTTTCAAAATATCTTTGATCAAAGGACTTTTTTCATAACAACTTTCGAAGAGTAATAAAATTCGAGAAAAGCGAATCAATTAAGAAAATGAAATTAAAGCGAGGGCGCACGTATTACTTTGTGAATGAAAAAAATTTGGAATGTAAAAAAAAAGAAGGGAATGAAAAAAAAGTAGTCGGAGGAGCGAAATTTTACGCCAGCAGCGAGGGAGCAAGTATCTCGCATTTCAGATATACCACGAACACACAATGACATCGTATACCATAGCATAGCGTTCGAAACTGTAACGAAAATCCCATCGTTCAGCTACGAGAGAGAGAGAGAGAGAGAGAGAGAGAGAGAGAGAGAGAGAAAGTAAACGATACGCATCTGTTTTCGCTCGAAAAATCGCCTACTCGACTGAATTCCGCAGCAGTTCCCTTTGATATCTGATGACTTCATCAATGACAAAGACACAATGAAAGAAATCCTGTTTGCCTCCCCTCCTGACTCTTTGCTCAACATTTCGCAACGATCCGCTGACACTTTTAGCCAGTTCAGGAATTTTAATTGACGCATTATAACTTTCCCGAGAAAGACATTCAAGTGATAGACGTATGTATATGTAACTGGCAATATCGTTTTCTTTTAAAATATCCTGATTCGTAGCCGAATAACAAAGTAAAAAGTTTCGGCTTCAGATCCGAGCAAAAGCTGAGAGACTCGAAAAATCCGACATCTCAGCAAACCTGCGACTCTGCTCTCTCGGGGCAGATCGCGATAATTGAAAGTTCATTAAATTAACTAAAATCTGATAGGAGAATCGAGAGAGAGAGAGAGAGAGAGAGAGAGAGAGAGAGCTCCATGTGGGGATCTATTAACCGTTGACAAATAATTTATTAGGACATATTTTACTGGCGCTATAATGGCAGCACATACACACACTGCCTCTCGGCTAATCAGATCAAAGCGACCGAGAGCGAAGCATAACAAAACCGCAAACAGCGATAGCGCGAGAGCCTATCTAAAAATACAGCCTCATTCACGAGGAAGTATGGTGGAAGAGGGGAGTGGGGGGTAGCCTACGCTTCATAAATTCATTCTGTGGAAGGGGAACAAAAAAAGTCGGCTCTCGCGCAAACGTCGATAAGGAGACTTCTCGAACGTTTTAATCAGGCCGATTTCATCACTTCCAACTCTCTTGCTCTCTGCCTCCCACAGACGTATACATTTACGAATTCAGATATACCGGGCGCGTGGCTCGAGAGTGACGAAAGCTCTGGTCCCCTTTGGCTAGAGATATCTAGCCGCGCTAGTCCGCGCGCAACGGCATAATCGAAGGGAATCGGAGAGGCATAAATTTTTCCATCCCCTCGGCTGACCCTCTGCCTCGTTACACAGCTTTTCCCCTTCTCGTCTTTCCGAACTGCACATAAAAGGTGCGCTCGCGTACGCTCTCTCTCCCTCGCTGTGCACGTATACATCCATCCGATATACCTGTGCGTTGTAGCTCGCGCGCGGCGTCTCGCTCGACCGGCCTTGCGGGCTACGCGGCCCCAAGCGCCAAACTCGAAATTCCAGAGCAGGAGCGAGAGAGAGAGAGAGAGAGAGAGAGAGAGAGAGAGAGAGAGCCGAGCGGACACGTAGTCTCGTTTTTTCCTGATCTCGCTCGTGTCGCGTCGCACGCCCAATACCTCTGGCCGCTCTCCTCGCAGAAGCACGCCGCAGTCTCCTACTCCTCGGAGCGAGACGACGCTGGCGGCTGGTGTCACGTGACGACCAGCATCTCTCCCTTTCTCGTCCACGGCTTTCTGATCCTCCTCTCCGCCAGCCTCCTCTCTTCCTCCTCTACACCTCGTCGTCGTAGTCGGTGTGTGCGGTACGCGCCCGAGTAACGCGATATTCTTCGGTGGACGAGAGGCGCACGCCCGTGCAGCACGCGATAGAGAGAGGCGAGGCACGCGTACTGCTGCTCCTGACGATCCAGCTCGGCTTGTAACCGGCCGAGAAAAAAGCACGCCGCCGCCGATGGCGAGTAGTAATAAGCGCATAGGGACTGGGCAGAGAGAAGGAGGAAAGAGGCGCGAGATGCGCTACGGATTGCTGTCCTCCGCCTCTCTCACTCCCTTTGGATTTTCTGCCTTTTTCTCTTTCTTTCTCTCTTTTTCCTTCTTTTCTGGCATTCTTTTTCTCTTTTTCTCCAGATGATTGGCTTTGTTTTTCAGCTAGCAGAGGTGTCTTCTAAAGGCATGTGCACGAGACACACGATACGCCAGTCTGTTGGATGTTTTTCAAAAATTTCAGTCGCTCTCTTCTCTATTTCTACGATTCTTAGACTTTTTAAAGTCAAAAAAACTGGACAAGTATGGAGAGAAAAAAAATTTATCAAGTTTCATAAACTTTTGAAATAGTAAGTAGAATAATCTATTGGAGGGAAGGCCAGTTTTAATCTGCGTTTCGTACGTGTGCGTGCCTCGGAGATAATTACGGCTTTGCTTGTATTACATAAAAATTATACTTATGTATACCGGATCGTACGCATACCGGTCGTCAAACGAAATAATAAAGTCCGGAGCTTGAGCTATATTAGGCCCCTCTGGCTTTAAGGGCATAATCATTCATTTCCATTAGTTTTTGTTTGGCGTAAGCGAAACCGAAAAAAAGTCAGCCGGCTGGCCTGTACTTTAGTTTTACGGATAGTCAACAACGCACGAGCCGGTATATGCAGTTTCCTGCATATATTTTTATGAAAACCAGACGGTGTCCCTCTCTCTCTTTCTCTTCCTAGCACAGCAGTTAGCTCGACTGGCTGGCCGCGAATATAAATTGTGACAGTTACTGCGTTTTGATCGTGCCTACTCGAGAGCCAGATAACGCTCGGTCAGAAAATAGCCATCGCGGATGAAGCTATTCGTTCCCGTTAAAATAGCAACTTTTGCCGTACGGACAAAAAGAACGGCTGCTCTTACGTTATTTACGAACGGACCCAAGTGAGCCGGCTAAACTATCTATGCATAAATTATGCATGTAAGATTAAAAACTCGTTGCTTCTTCAAGCCAGCCAGACATCCCCCCTCTTTCTCTCCTACTCTCCGACTGCTAGAAATTCAAATCGGATTTTAAATAAATTTTAAGATGTAAACAACAAAACAACACCAGTAGCAGCGTCAACAGTTCAAGCTCTGCCTATTTTTCTATTGGAAAGACAATTTGAAAAGGCCCAATTTTTCTAGTTTGGTATTATAAGTGTTGGAACAATATCTACGTTTTATACCTCAGGAGATCTTCATCATCAGAGCATAGATAGTAAAAAAAGAAAGGTATTACGGGCTGCTCCTCACATCGATAATTACTCAGCAAATTGGCTCATTAGGCCGGTTTATAAATATTTACACGCATAAAATAGATGAAGAAGAAAAGCAAGATAAATAGACCAAGCCGAGGGAGTGTGGAGGATGTGGGATTCTACATGGAGGGCTCGTACACACGCGAGGAGGAGCAGCTGTGCCGGCAATAGAAGCGGGCGGTAAGCGCGAGCCGCTTCTCTAGGAGAAGCAAAAATATCGCGATAACACGTTGACTCGGATAAGGGGGAGGGGTACTAGTTGCCTTGCAGCGCAAGCTTATGATAGCACGGGCGCGTGCGAAGGAGGGCGTGCGTGCGCGAGAACCGGGAGTATGTAGAACGTTCCCGCGGCGCTCCGTAGGGGCTAGGGCAAAAATCGCCAATCGCCGCGATTAATTAGTCCCGGACGATTAATCGGCCGCCGCGACGCTCGCGCCTCCTCCTGCTCCTCTGCCTCCCGGGCGCAACGAGGCTGCTCTTTCTACGCGCGGCGCTGCTGCAGCAACGCCGGCGAACCGCTATTCGTTTTCGTGCGCCTCAGGCATTCGTTAAGCCGGGGCTTCGCACGTGGTGGAGGAGCGAAGAGCGCTCGTACGGAGGAGGGGACGGCTGCTGATTTATCCCGAACTATAGCGCGAGAGCGCGCGCGCGCAAATTGGTTTTTTACACGCTATACCGTGCCTTTTTTCTTCCAGAGTCGCGCGCGGGGGAAGGGGGAGGGAGGGAGGGGGGCTGGCAAATGCCATTGCCGGGATCTCGTCGATTAAAATCCCTGAGGCGCTGGTTTTTTCGTGAGAATTTCCCCTCGGCGTGGCAGCTGCGATTGATTTCCGCAAGCGAACGAGAGCTGCGATTCGTCTTGGACGCTCAGGCGCGAGACTGGCGCGTGTGTTGCTTGCTTAGTTTGCGGGGAATTTTGTGAAAATGTGTGTCTGCGGCTGCTCGCGGCTTTAGCTATGCGCCGGGGCTACACACACACACACACACACACACACACACACACACACATATATATATATATCTTTCTCTCTGTCCGTCTCTCTCTCTCTCTCTCTCTCTCTCTCTCTCTCTCTCTCGTTCTCCGTTTGAATGAGACGTTGCGTTTGCGCGCGTGCTGAATACGAGGCTGCCGAACGAACGCTCGTAAATTAAGCGTGACAATTATCTTAATTAAATCAGCGATCGATCATTACTTAATTGAATGGCTTTTTCAAAACCGAGCAATTACCTCTTCGCCCTGTCTCTCTGCAACGTTCGAAGCTTGATTTTTCGACATTATATGAGTTTTACCAGCAGAAACGTTAGTTTGTTCCGTTGACAGATTTTTTTTTCAAGCAGCATCGCCGCTCGACGAAAGGATTAACAGCTTTCACAACCATTTTTATGTTTGCAAAAGATAATTCAATAACCTCAGCAAATTTTGAATCTATCTCGAGCAACCAAATCTAAATGGAATTTATTGTTCATAAGCAGAATCTTGATAATTTTCTCCTTGCAACGAAAGTCACGTAACATAAAATCGCACTGTTGTGTTATTAAAATATTTTTTTCAAGTGAAAATGCTCTATCTCAAGCCACGTCTCTTGCCTTCACGTATCAGTGTGTTTATCTTATTACGACTCTCTTCGAACACGATTATCAGGAAGAACAAAAAAGTTTACACTGATTCATAAGCTTACGCGCCGAGTCATCATTAACGTATAGGGTAAGTCGGGAAAATATGCCTCAGTTAACTTTGAAGGCAGGGATCTCAGAGATTTTTACATATTTGAAAACAAAAAAAATATGAGTAGGTCAA
>JAPYYQ010003363.1:0-11721 GCA_030522585.1 Anagyrus pseudococci | reverse complement strand
GCGTGTAATTTTTCTCGCGGCGAGAGGCTAATGGAAGCCGGCACAGAGAGAAAAAGAGTCTATCCCTTAGCCGTAGCAAACGTATATACATCGGGATGGAGTAAAACGAGCGTTCGTGGGTTTAGCCACCCCTCCTCTCTTCCTCTTAGCAAATCACTGGCATTAGTTAATCGGCCAGTGTCAGTGCCTTCTCTCTCTCCCGCGAGATTTATTGCGCTTCGAGATCGTTAAAAGTCTCGAGAGCAAAGGTTTCTTCTTTTTCCATTTTCGCGAAAAATTCAACAACAATAATCCATCGCTCATTGCCGCAATTCCATTACGAGATTTACGTTCGTATGCACGCGCACATGCGAAGGTGCGGAATAAAAAGAGCGCGCAGCCCGACAAGGAGTATACGCGTCGTTACTCAGCCTGCGGGAGGTAGGCTCCTCCGTACTCCTTTAGCGGATAATAAGCAAATCCGAGCAATTACGTGTAGCCCTCTCTCTGCTCGATGCTCGCGCTCTGATATATCCCCGCGCGCAAGCGTCTTCTCCTCCACGCCCGGGCTATCGCGTTTCAGCGATGCGATCGCTAGCATCGCCACCGCCGCCGGCGCGCTAATGCATGTAATTAGCGGCCACGTGCTCGATCTCCCCCCCCCCCTCCGGCGGCGCGTACACTGTAGCTCGCGCGTGTTTATAATGCCGAGGAAACACGGCATTGTGTTAGCGGGCCTCTGAGCTACTGCTAACCGGGGTTATTGTTCGAACGCGCGCTCTTCTTTTATCCGCCTACTGCTACTGCTCTGCCGCTCTGTCTGTATCGTTGTTGTGCTTCGTCTGCTTCGCTTCAGCTCTCTCTCTCTCTCTCTCTCTCTCTCGGATTATCTGTTATAAGCGACGTTTTGGTCTAGTTTTTTTTTCTTTTTTTTTATTATTAAGTAGCGAGTAGGCAGGGAATGGTGTCGGAATACTAATTGAGGAAATTTGGGAATTTTGTATGGAGAATCTTTTGACGAGTGGAAGAAATGGGAAACACAGTTTCCGAGATTTATAGATATTGGTTTCTGGAGGTTGTAAAAGTCGAGAATTGGGGAAGCGGCGGATGAGTGGATAGAGGAGCTACAGTTTCTCGATAGTTATGTTGCTTACGTCGGTTAGGTTTAAAGACTAAACTAATTTGCGAAAATGAAAAGTTAGCGGTCATATCCGAGAGTTACGATTATCATCCGATTTTATATCCCTCCCAGTGCCAATAACCATTGGAAAAGTCATAAGCGCAATTGCTATAAACTCGAAATTTATACTCTGCCGTTTTCGAAAATGTATATTAACCTCCTATCCTACATTTCACACTTCGGAATGGTTCCCGGCGAAAAACGCACTACACGGGCGATAAACTTTTGAGTAAATCACTAATAATTCCATCTCGGTTATTCGCAACGAGATATACACGGAAAATACTTTTTAATAAAATGCATATCCGACGACCAAAAGGAAAGCTCAACATTCAGACTTTCTCCAAACTCGTTAAAATTCCGCCGATCGCCAAAATAATTTACGACGGAAAGCTCGACACCAGAATCGATTAAAAAATTTTGTTCTCAATCCCAAAAACAAACCACGTAGTGAAAAAAGCAGACGATCATAATAATACATCCGGCAAACTGTTCTCGTAAAAAAGAGCCTGATCCAGCGAGTTTGTACAGGTAGGATGAAACGGTTACTATTCCCTCAAGCGTTTCCCCTGGTGCCGTACCGTTTGTCAATGGGGCTCGGGCGTAGCGCGTTAACAGTAGAATTAGAGCTCGAGTGGATCGCGCGATCTCCAGCGCATAATTGGGAACGGCTCGTTTCCGGCCCTACTCCTCCTCGCGCTAGTCTCTTTTACAGCTAGACCTTAATGGCTTGAGCAGCAAGCGGCAAGCGAAGCGCGACCGGTCCCTACTGCAGTTTCACGCTCTACCCCCGTACAGTGCGATTTTCGCGAAAACAAAGACTTCCCAGCCGAGGAGAGAGAGAGAAGTCTTCAATCTCGGGGCGTTTAATTAGAGCCGACCAAAGAACAAAGAGCCTCGCCGATTTTCCGAGAGAGCAGCCGAAGAAACGCGCTTTAGTCTTTTTACGCGGGGTATATGGAGTCGCGCGGCCGCAGGCAGTCGCGGATAAAATGCGACTTGCCGCGGTTCGTGGCGATGCCTAGAACACGATACCCAAACGAGAGTTGAGTGCGGTGAAGGACGAGGGGGAAAAGAGAGGCCGAGCAATCGATTTTTCGCTCGCTGAGCGTGTCGCTGCTGCTATATACGCGCGCCTACCGCTGCTGCTGGCTGCGCTATACTCGCCGGATGTTGTTGGCTGATCTTTGTATACAGGCGCGGTTCGTTGATCTCCAGCTCGGACTGGCTGCCTTAAGAAAAGCTGATTGACCGGTGAATTGTTTCTTCATACTTTTTTTTTTGTATTTGTACTTTTTTAAAGAACGAATTCGTGATATAAGAATATTTTAAATAAACTCAATAATCAATGATAGTTAAAGAAACGCGTTTGGATGTGATAAATAATTTGCGCGTCTCGAATCCGAAGGCGCATAAATTCACGATGCAGCTTGGCGCTGAATAAAAATGCGAAAACAGCAGCGCAAGACGACTGGCTGGCGGACATAGATACAGACGCGCACATACACACAGACAAATCTCGCAGAGCAGCAGCGGCAGCAGAAAGAAAAAAAATTCGAAGGCGAGGCGAAAATAAGAGGCAAGAGAGCAAAAGATACCACACGATAAAAAAGACGAAACAAAAAAAGAGTTGCGCGCGAGAGAGAGAAAGACGGAGACAGAAGTCGTAGAGAGAATGAAGAAGAGGAGAGGAGGAGGAAGAGAGAAAAGAATCCGCAAACAGTCCCGCGGGTGTCTCCGTGGTCTCTCTCTCTCTCTCTCTCTCTCTCTCTCTCTCTCTCTCTCTCTCTCTCTCTCGCGGTAACCGGCCGACGACATACACCGGTGTCCAGAAAATATCCGATTTCAAGCTCGAGAGAAAGATACGCGGTGGCTTCCCGCTCGAGTAGCTATTCCCTCCTCTGCCCATCCCTTCGCCGCCCCATGAGTTTTTCGTTATTTTTGCCGTCACTCGAGGAGGAGAGGAAACTATCTGGCGCGCTTCTCGTTTATACGGCTCGGTAATACGGCCAATCGATTTCTCCATTCTCGGCTCGGTTTTCACGCGTCTTACCAAAGCTCATTTCGTCCGGCTAGTTTTATTTCTCCTCCCCTCTCCTCGTTTACTCACTGCTATTCCCAATGTAATTGCTGTGCACACAGACGCACT
Source organism: Anagyrus pseudococci (assembly GCA_030522585.1). Taxonomy (NCBI): domain Eukaryota; kingdom Metazoa; phylum Arthropoda; class Insecta; order Hymenoptera; family Encyrtidae; genus Anagyrus; species Anagyrus pseudococci. Next base: position 8,413 of record JAPYYQ010003363.1, on the reverse strand, counting down.
TGGAGGAGTTATCGAAATATCGAGTAATGAAATCGACGGAGCTAATTTAGCCGAAGAGATAGGCGATCGATGCCAGTCGAGCTCGTATACGGCGGCGCGCGTCTTTTTCCGCCAAACGAATACGGTCTTTATGAGCGCGGGAAAAGCACAAGAGAGAGGGAGAGAGATGGTATTACAGCGCGTGGTTCTGCGAAGCCAATGAAATTCTTATGAGACATCATAATTGCCGCTGCTTTAATCGTACAAATTGTGGGTGTGTTTGCGTCGGAGCTGCCGCTCTTCTTGTATTCCCTTGGGAATGTGTGGACAGGGGAGGCGACGGGGGAGGAGTGAGACTGTGCTTGTTTTCATGTTGACTCGTCTGTTTTCGCTTGCTCTTAATTAATGTTATATCGAGCGGGTCTCGCGCGTGGGTGGGTTCCTTGAATTTCATCAAATTCTCCGGATAATTTCCATGGGTTTTCCATTGTTTAACGGGAGGGGGATAAATTTTGGTTATTTCGGGCCTTGAATCTATCGCTAAATATAAACCTCGCGTTTGCACAATATATCAGTTTCAACGACTGCAATAGACGAAATGATTTGACGTCAAGTTGATCGGCCGATTGGCGGCGGGAATATTTAAAACAATTCACGATCAGTCAAACGTCTCTCGTTCTTCGAAGCGCACAAGCGATCTCTTTTATTGCTAAATCAATTAATCTGCTTTGGCATTGCTCTCTCTTATACATACCAGCCGCGCTGACGTCAGTGCGCAGTCGAAAATAGAACAAACAAACGAATCGCGACCGTACGAAAATCGCCAGTTTATAAATATACACATAATCGAGGCTACTATCGCGTAACGAGATCCAGCGCTACTGCGATTAAGTTTTGACGGTACAAGTATGAATTTAAAAATAAAATGAAATAGAAAAAAAACGTACTGTTGCGTTAACCCGAAAAACCCAAGAGAGCAATCAGAATCTCATAAGCCTGCGAAGCAATTCTCACCGAGCGATTGGCTACGGGTGATATAATCTATCGTTCGCGCCAATTGCCGTTACTTCTCGCTCTTTAATTATCGACCTTAACTATGTTTGCGGGAAATACCGAAATCACTAGTGCCTCTCGGACTTTTTTAACGAGCATCATCTCGAGCTGAGAATAAGGATAGGTTTAGCGTAGCGCGTTCAATGTACACCAGACCCTATAGGCAAAAAAATGTTCAGACACCGAGTCATAGGATCTATTCGCCACAAACTCGCAAATATAACCACTCGACGCTTGGGTAAATCGCGGAAGAAGAGAGAGAGAAAAAGAAGGAGGAGGTTCGTGTACGACACCTACGCGCACGGCCGCCCACGAAAAGCTCAACGATAGAGCTCTCGAGGTGCTTGTCAGACGATACGTGTACGGCCACGAGCAACCGGAGCCCGTAATTCAAGCGAAACACGTACGCTCTTCTCCCTCTTTCTTTCTCGTGCGGGCTCAATTTCAACGAATTATCATATCAATCTCGACGACGCATCGGTCATGAGCTCGAAATATTACCTCTTCTTACCGATCCCCCGTCCCTTTATATACCATTTTTCTTCCTTGATATCCGCAAATAAAGCGCGAAAGTACGCCTGCTGAAAGATGTGCTTGATAATGATCAACGGTTTAAACGACGTTAAACGCGTGGGTGTGATTTGCCGATGAATCAAGTCGAATTTAAAGCAGTGGGTATTATAAACCGTACATATATGCAAAAGATAAATAACTTTGCAGAGCAGCCAATGTGGTCCCGGTACCGGTATAGGGTATACAAGCGAGACTGGCTGCACGGTTAATCGACAGTCAACAGACGATAATGAGAAATAACAACGCGCGTGAGTGTGTGTGAGCGTGTTGGCGGGCACATTAGACAGGTAGCGGAGTTTGAAGTGCGATAAGCTCCAGCGCGAAAAAAATGTTCGTTGTTGCCGCCATCGGGTGGGGCCCTTGCACACACTCGAACGAGATAAGCTTACATACACTAAGAGTACGAGATATCGTCGTTACGAGGCAATTATTATCCGAGTCTCGGATGCGGGCGGAAAAACTGAACATCGTCAATTAGCCGAAAGGGGGGGAAGGGAGGTCGGAAAACTATCTCTTCCAGGAAGTGTGTGGCGGGTAACGTGCGCGAGTGTGTGGGTAAAAAGCCGTAATTTCGCGCGGGAGAACACACACACGCGTGCGCTGGAGGTCGAAATTCCGTGAAATAGCCGCGAGAGAAAAAGCGAAGGTCGGACAGCGGCGACAGGTGCCTCTTTCTCTCTAGGCATTCCAGTAGCTTGAATCACGCTCTGTGGCTACGCTACCGGCCTCACTCTGTGCGCGCGTGGCTATATCGGACCCCTCGCATACGTTTGTTAAGGTAACCGTGTAAGAGAGAGGAAGAAAGAAAAGAGATATGGAATTCCGGAATAATGTTATTTACGACGCGGAGCTGCCGGCTAGTTGCTACTACGCGTTTGGAGATTTAACGGGCTCTCGGGGTATTACGTCTGGCATTGAAGAATTTTTCTTATTTCACGCCGGGATCTTTTTGTGTGCGCCCCGATTTTTGAGCACCGGACCAGTGCAAATTAACGTTGTTGTGGCTGGGGAGAAGAAAAAAAGGTTTACGGGGCGATCTGGTGTACGGTGTTGTTGATTGTAAAACGTTAGGTTTTATTACCACGGGACGTTGCGCAAGAAGCGGCGTTCGGACTAATTTCCAACGTCTTTCGAGAGTCTCTCGTCGACTAGTTCTTTTTTTTCTTTCTTTCTTTTATTGAAATACAACGAGTATAACGCGCGTGTATTTGAAATGTTGCAAATATTACGTAAATCGCGCTGAATACGGGGATTGTCGTGGGTATACGAATAGAGTACGCTGCACAACTGGCATTATTGTTCCATCAAAGGAAGATATACGGTGAATTATCATAAATTAACGCCGCACTAAGTATTCGAAAGAGCCGGTAAAAACGAGCACACAAGAGAGCCTGCGGTCTTTATAACGCCGAGGTTTTGACCTAAAACGACGAGAGGCATTTTCTATTTGCATTCGCCAGGTGTGTTCAATTAGCGGCGCATTCTCGCGCGAATTTCTAAGACAAACAGCTTACCTCGGATAATGGACAAGCTACTCGACGTTCGCCGCTTTTATCCGCAGATTCAGCGGTTTCAAGTCTTTTTCAATAAGTGAGCAGCGAGAAAGAGCCGAGAGATAAAAAAAAAACGACGACCATGTAAACATTGGCCAGGGAAAATTCGAAACTTATCTTTGCGGAGAAAGGTATTATCAATTCGAGGAAACAAGTGTAGCGCGAAAAAAGAAACAAGACGCAGACGAGTTTCGACGCGTATCTCTCGGCATTAAGAAAATGTAAATTCGTCGGGTTATTATAGCATTCGATTCTCCATTCATCCCTCGCTAAATTTTTCACAAATTTCGCTTACATCCATATAACACAGGGCTATGGATGCTCGCCGCACGACTAAGCCCCCCTATACCGAAAATTACACCCAAGACGTCAAGTGCATTATACTCGATACACCCGAAAAAAGGCCGAAAAATCTCGTGCAAAAAACGCATGTACAACCCAGTACAGTTTCGTGAGAAGGTGCAAGAGCAAAGCAACGAAGGGAGCAAAGAGTTACTCTCCCGCAGGGCTGCATCCGGCGTTTAGCCGAGGAATTTCGAGCGTCACGCGAACGCAGTTTGGCCTTCGAGGAGCATTCGTCAAAAAATCTCAGAGCCCAATTGCCCAGTGGTCGAAGATAAAGGGGGGGGGGAAGGGGGTAAGGGCTTCTTTTCACTCGACTGGATTTTCGTGCGGCTAATGAGGGGCAGGGGTGAGTGCCATTTTTCAACACGCCTCAATTACTCGGTCCTGGAAAAAACGCGAGAGGTTTATCCTGGGCGCTTTTTTGAAAAATGGGCCTCGTCAATCGGCGAACGCGTTCAAGGTCGAGTACATCGCGGCGATGTTTTCGTTGCTCGGTTGGTTCTCCCTTTACTCGGGGGGCTTTATATCGAGTCGTGCGCTCGGGAATTCCCGGGTATACCGCGCGAGAGCGCGTCATTCCTCGCGGATATTACCGGGCGCGATAGAACGATCGCCGGTTTGAATTTTTCGTATAGCGAGACCGAAAAACGAGAATGGAAAAAAAGCGAAGCCGAGAACGGGCGAATTGCGCAACGGAGTCGTTTATTATTTTATTAATCTCAGTCGGCGACACAACACACACGCGAGAGCCAACAGAGAGCCGAATAGTTAGCGATCGTAAAGCTGTCGCGGGCATAGCCAAGCCGCGCGAGAACTATCTGAAACCAAAGCTAAAATTCCATTCCCATTACTACGTCAATTAAACTCTACAACCAATCCAAGAGAGAGAGAGAGAGAGAGAGAGAGAGGGAGAAATCAGTCTCGCACGAAAAAAAAAAATTCCGGCGGCCATACTCGGCAAAGCGTATATAGCACAGGCGCTGCTGGCGACGTATACGTGAGTCACGTATATACGCGGCCTATCGCGTATTACGGGCAGCGCGTTCCGGACTTATCGCTTTAGCCATACACGTATATCCTCGGGCCTCCTCTTCCGGCCACATACAGCCGGGGCAATGTATAATGCCGCCGAGCGTACTTTTCCTCCGCCGGAAAAACGGCCGAGCGAACTCGCGGACGGACGCACGAGGAAAGGGGGAAAAGAGATGACTACAACCACACATACGACGACGTGTGTATACTGTCTGTACGGCCATTGAATCACCCTACTACGCGCGCAGCTGACGCGAGAACGCGCTTTGATGCGAATTAGTCGGCCTCTGCCTTGTTCGGCTTTGTTTCAACGCTAACAACACACATAGCCGAGAAAAATTATTTCTTTTCTACTTATTTATTTATCTTGCGACGAAGGCCTCTCGCTGTTTTTGGAACGGCTTTATTTTTAGCTCGGCGATGGGCTGCTTTTTTTTTCATTTTATCAGAGGCATTTAGCGTAGTGGCCTGTTTGCTGCACTATTCCAGATAATTTTATGGAGCTTAAAAAACGATAAAATATGCAATGAAATAAAAGGAAAAAAAAATACGAAGCAGGTCGTTGGCGAACTCAAAGGTCGGCCGAGCGACGTACAACAGAGTATTTCAATAGCGTCCGCGAGCGTATAGTCCCTTTTTCTCTCTCTCTCTCTCTCTCTCTCTCTCTCTCTCTCTCTCTCTCGACCGAATAAAAAAGTCCGGCTTTACGGTCCCATTTTTCTCGGCTGCTCAACGCGTCCAATATACACAGCGTGTCACGGGCATGGGAGATCCATAAAAACGAGCGTGTCGCGTCGTAAAACGTCACCGCAACAGCCCCGTGTGTCGCTAGTGCACCAAGGAGAGAAAGAGCGGCAAAGGCACACCATAGTGCCACAATGGCCGACCGATAAAAGGGCCCTAAAAGGCGAGAAAAAGGCCAAGCGCGCTTCTCCTCGGCTGTAGTCAACCAGCCGACAGCGCAACACATACATAACGTGCGCGCCTTTACCGAACGAGGGAACTAATCCACCTGCCGAGGTTCTAAATCACGTGCCGAGGCGCCCGTAATTTGACGGGGCACCGGTGTCTCGGTATGTATATGCAGCCGGCGCCGTACTGTCGATGACGGAGGGGCGCTCTGACTCTCGGGGTCAGGTCGTAAAGTCCAGAGAGGCTTTACGAGCGAGAGAGAGAGAAGCGACCTCGGGAACGACCTGCTAGCCGAAATCCCTGTGCGCGATGTTGACTTTTAACGGTCAAGGCCGGAGATGTGCGTGTATTGTGTAAGGGAACTGGGGGGTGGGGAAGGAAGAAAAAATGCACGCTGAGAAAGTTTCGAGTTAGTTGGGCCACAGTCGGTTGTTTCTCTCTTTTACGACGGCTGACCCTGCTGGGCTTTTCTGGGGCTCCCGCGGGGCGAATCATTTGTTACCAACGTTGGATTATTGTGGTTTGCTAGAATAGGATGCGACGAACGCGGCCGGTGTCTTTGGCCCTAGAAATCCCTGTAATTTTCCGTGTGACGTCGAAAAATTAAGACGAATTTCGAAAAAATTAGACCTGCTCCTTTTTTCCCCCATGTCCACGGATAATTGGGCCTTGAACGTACACTCGTTTCGTCTCCTCTCGCCAATGGTAAATTTGTCTTCGAGCCTTGTACACACGAGTCTCGGGCTGAGCCAGACCGAGTATAGACACCAAACGACTCGTCAGTGTACGTCCCGTGCAAGAAAATCGCGACCTACATCCACAGTCACCGCAAATAAGAAAAAAAATACGAGAAATTCTCGCAAAGTTCTACTGACGAAAAAAGGAGAAACAAAACACATCTCAAGGTCAATCCAGCGGTAAAGAACGCACGTATCGCCAAACTGGTCGTCCATACAGCGTGGCTGCTCCGGACGCACCTGCGCCCCCCGTTTCTGTCCCCTCCCTCGCGAAATTTCGCCGAGGCACAGAACACACGACGTAACACCGCCGCATTCTTCGAGCTCCTTTTTTTTTCCTCTCTTCCTTCCCTCCCCTTCCTTGTGAACTCGAAACTCGATAGCCATCGGGAACTGGCCAACGCTTGTGCACACACTCGCGCGCGCTGGTGGTGCACCTGTCCAAAGAGAAGGGCAAAACTGGCACGGGCAAGATATCTCTCCTTCGTCGGAAAAACAAAAGCGGACGTAAACAAGGTCTTTTTCATCCACCGTGCGTCTTCGCGTACACACACTCGCGAGCGTATAATATATATAGCGTGTGGCGCTTTCGACCGGATCGTTAATGCAAGCGGCGCTGTCGATAATATGCGAGAGAGAGAGAGGGTCTCTGTGCATTAGTAAACAATACGCGAGCACGGCTCTCTCTCTCTTCCCGGCGCACAAATGCGTATACCAAGACGCACACTATACTTGAATTTTTATTGCGCGTTTATATTTAGACGCGGCTGTCATTGCCACGCGCGCGGGTACGTCGATCTTTCGCGTATACGCGCGCCAACCGGCTCTCTCTCTCTGAAAACGCGCGCCAAGGACTGATTGCGCCGCGAATAATCCAATAATTCCATTGCGCAAAAAAAAATTTACTTCCCAACGACCCTCTACATGTTAGGAGAACATGACTTTTTTTCTAGATTTTTAATAAAGAAAAAGAACAAAAGTTAAAGTTATGAGTTTTCAAAGCAATAGCAGCGCATATATCGGTCCGCAGTTATGACTTTATACGTACGCGAAATGAGAAAATACGAGAGCAAATATAAAAGTCTCGATTCACGTGGAAACTACGAAGCGTAAAATAAAGCGATCGCATATAGACGGCGAGGAGAAAAGGGCGGGAGGAGGGGGGGGGGGAGTGGAGGTTGAGAAACACCGCGTGTAACGGAAATGAAAAGGAAGCGCGGGGTGGAGGAGGAGGATGGGGAGGTTGACGAGGTACGACGTCAGGGGGTGAGTGAAAGGTTAGCCCCCGCGGCAATGGCGCAGCAGCATAGCAGTCTCGCGTGTCACGGGACGCACACCGGCACTAGCAGCTATCTGGCGCGTGACAGCTGCCGCGGCAAGGGAGAAAGGGGGGGTTACTCAATCGAGGAAATATCGAGTTTCAGAGCCCCTCTCTTGTGCAGTCGATTGCGCCTCTGAGGAAAGCTTACGGGAGATAGGAGAAACGGCAGGAGACAAGCCCACAGGGTTTCGCGGCCTGCTCTCTCTCTGGAATTTCGAGGCAGTTCCGGTATTACGGACCTACAGGGGATTTGTACGCGAAACGAGATTTTAACGCCCGCTAGTCTGATCGTACGCTTCTCAGCCCTTCTATCCCTCTTCCCTGTGAAAACTGTGATTTACCGAGGATCTTGGAAAATCCATCGGCAATACTGCGGCGAATCGTGGCTTTTAGATATATATATGCGTCAATCGCGATACATCGACTCGTTAAAGTTCATAATTACACGCGAGAGAGATATATACATTGCGATGGATAAACAAATGGAAGCTCACAGTGTCCGTTAACACCGAGAGTGAGAAGAAGGGGGAAGAGAAAGAGAGAGCGAGCATATCCAATTCTCAAGCCGACATTCCGTCGAGTCGTCGAGTTACCCACAGCTAACATCTCGCGTACAATACACTTCAACAAAATGCTAAGCGAGTCGACGAGCTCCATTACCGACAACGAGACCTAATGCGCAGTGGCCAGCGTAATTTCGAGGATGCATCGCACACGAAATGCTTCTTCCCCTCCTTCCAGCTCCTTCTAGAGCTTTAATTTCACAAATCGCGGGCATTCCGAGCTTTCGTCTGAAAAATTCATCGCACGTTAAGGGTATGCCTTATATCGGCACAGGTATCTTTTTTACCGACTACCTAATTTTCAATAAAAAAATAATAACTAGAGGTTTTTAATAGATAAGTCGA
>JAPYYQ010003362.1:0-11740 GCA_030522585.1 Anagyrus pseudococci | reverse complement strand
ATAAAATATAATCTACATTGTACTCACTATTCTGTATTGTACAACAAAATGTACAATTAATAAAGTATATCAATCAATCAATCAATCAATCAATCTCTCTCTCTCTCTCTCTCTGCAGTATTTATTTTAATTGACTTCAATTCCTCCCTCGCTCGATATACTCCGCTTACGACGTGAAACTTTGCCTCGTTTCGCTTTACCGCTTCTTTTTTATTTCTTTTATTTATTTATTTTTTCGACGAACCGCGGCAAACACTCGATTCGTCGGAATAAGTCATAAAGTCCTACATTACGGCCTTATCGGAATGAAAGGATCAAGAGCGGTAATGTAAATGAGGTGTAGGTCGGGTGTGAGGTGACGGATTACACCTGAGGTGCAACTAAACGAGCCGATCGTTTCTAAAAAGGCATTACTTAAGGATATTCGCTTTTACGGAAGAAAGAGGTAGAGAGGGTTAAAGAGAAAAGTCACGCAGAGCCGAAGCAAGAGCGGGCTTATACACAGGCAGTTTTTCGCGTGCTTTAGCCAATGGAGCGGCGCCGCGACTAGGGACGGCGGCGGTAACAGCGGAACTCCCATAAACGTCTCTCGCGTGCAAAGTTCGAGCTTCGCCGGGGAATTCACGGGCCAGAGGTGGGGGGTGGCTCGCTCGCGGGGCACACGCCGACGGACACGCTAAAAAGGAACGAGACTACGCCCCGAGATTGAATTATGAGCTCTCGCGGCGAAGAAATATTTCCCGCGCGAGACTGGAAAAACGCCGGCTATATCCTCCTCGACTTTCAAACTTCTCGCGCGCTTCGCAAATCTTGCTCGGAGCTCCGGGGGCTGCTTTATTTTTCACCGGGTTGCCCCGCGTTAGCTCGCCGGCGCGCTTAAGGAGACAGCCGACGATAAAGGGAACATATTCATTGAGACGTCCGCCGATAGCAACTTGTGCCGGGCACGCGATATTCCGCTGTTACACCTCTGTTGTATGGCCCGAGAGTGATGCAGCCGCGCGGACTTTATCCGGCACTTTTCGCTGTTTTCGATTTAACGCGATTGCAGTGTAACCGCCGGGGGCTCTAAAAGAATTCCGCGGGATTACAGCTGTCGGATTGATTTGCCGGGATTTATTATCGCTGCGCTGAGTAGTAAATAGCTTCAGGATTTTTGCCGTGCGTCGCTGGATACGTTAAAAAAAAGATGACGATATTTGCGATGCATACCATGGGAAGAGCAGTCGTCGCCGTTGGATTCCGGTCTGCTTGCATTTTGAAATTGTTAATGTAAATCGGCTGGGCTAGCGCGTGTTGGCTGAGGAGGGAGGGGGCGCTTTCGCGAACTCATGCATTTTGATCGAGCTCGTGGGTAGGGGGTGCAGGCGTGCGCGTATAAGCTTTCAAAAATTCACGCCACGGAATTCGGGGAGTGTGTGTGTGTGTGTGTGTGTGTGTGTGTGTGTGTGTGTGTGTGTGTGTGTGTGCAGGCGCGCGCGCGGAGCCCAGGTAAAACTCGGCTGATGAAAATTTCAGTCGGGCCGCAGCAGCCCTCGCGGCCCGCCGAACGGAAACTCAAATAGATCCCGGGGCTTTATTTACGCTGAACGATAATGTGCGCTCGCATGAATTTTACGCCGGGGAAAAACAGCTGTTTGCATATATGCGCCCGCCTCCCCCCGCACGCGCCTCCTCCTCGGTTTTGCCTCGTGCTCGAAATCGTAACGCCGCTGCAGCGACGCGATTTCCAAATGTGAGGGGGAGCGTGGGCGCGCTCTCCTCCGGACGCGGCGTAAAAATCCGTATCGTAAAAGTTCCGCTTTGCCCGGTCGACATATTTTATTGGCAAGTTTATTTCGGCGCAAAGTTCGAACGGTGATTTGCCGAGAGCACGAGTTGTTAAGCTCCCTCGCGCGCACACAGAGCCGTCGGACGGTTTTACTTCCTTGCCGGGCATTATTTTTTTGTTCTTTTTTTTTTGTGTCGCGAACGTCGACAGCGAGTGGCGGAGGTCGCCGGGACTTCGCGGACGCGCGATAAACAATAAACCCGCGTTTTATGATGTATTACCGGTCGTGTGTGCAATGAACGAAGGCAAGAAGGGTGGCGGTGGTGGAGCCGCTGCTCGGGGTGGTACAAGGCGGTAGCGAGAGGAGTAAAAACGCCCCGAGAGCTGGAGCTCCGGCCGGACGCGGGAGGTCGCTTTACGAGCTCGTAAAGCTTTCCGGTCCGAGGCTTTTAAAAATTGCGCGTGCGCGTCCGCGTAAATGTTAAAATTGAAAAATTCACAAGCCAGCAGAGCCCAACGGAGCTACCACCACAATTACCGCTCCTGCTATGCCGCTCCTCTGCTGCTGGTCGATTGCGTAATCCACACACACACACACGCGCACACATGCACACTGCTCGCTTTCTCTCTTTTTTTCTCCTCCTCGTCAATTCGTTTAAGCGGCCGCAAACACACCGAGCCGCTCCGAAAACCCAAATGAATAGCTTTTGAAATTATTTTGCCGATTTTTATTATTGTCCCGAATGAATAAACAGGGGCTACGGCGGATGGAGTTGGGAGGGGGGGGGGACTGAAACGCATTCTATGCGCGGGACAAACCAAGCAAATAGATTTTCATTTTTCTGAACACAGAGCGGAGCAGCGTAGCGCAGCGGGGAGAGGGGAGAGGTAGAATGGGGGTCGCCCTAAAAAAGTTGCATGCATATCACAGGCCAGCTGGAAATTCGTGTATACACACGCAGTGCAGTGTGCGTGCTCGCCTTTTTCATTTTAGCCGAAATTAATTTACGATCGAGCCTTGTGTTTCGGATCCACGGAGGCAAAAGCGAAATAAATAATGCATCGAGCGCTTACGATCCATTGTGCGGGCATGCTAATACTCCCGAGAGTCTATATCGAGCCTGTTTCGATACAGAGAAAGAGAGAGAGAGCGCCAGTCAATGAGATAAAAATAAGCCAACAGGGCTGAAGTATATATAGGACTAGAGATAGCGCGTTGTGTTGGGGTTTACGTCGGAGGAGAGAGGCAGCCGGCTAAATCAGCGATGCTGTTTCGGTAAATATTGTTGATGGAAGCGATAAGAATCCGGCGAATCAATCACTCAATCAGGCTGGAAAGAGATTGCGCAGAGGAGCTCGAGGCCAGAGCTTTTTCCGGGCGGGGGGATTTTGCTGACTTAGCCTGATTACCGAGTCCGTTAGTGCCGGGCTAGAAAAGAGAACGAGTGGGCGGATGAGCTTGGCTTCTTCTACGCGTATAAGCGGAGAAACAGGCCCGTGATGGGGTTGAGCGTAGGACGGGGAAGAAATGTACTGCCGCGACGAGGCGGCCGTAAACCGCAGACGAAGACGAAGTGGCAGTCAAACGGAAAATGAAAGGAGCAGCCGCCGCCTCCGCAACTCCCAGCTAGTCCTTCTTCACGGGGGAGAGAACGACATCGTCGTCGACGTCCCACGACGGCAGATAAATCTAATCAAATCGTTCATTCGCCGCTGATGCCAATCCTCCACTTTCCCCCGGCACACGCAGAATGACGGAGTGAGAGAGAGAGAGAGAGAGAGAGCGGCTTAATCCCGAAGCCCGTATCCGGCCATTACTCTTTGCGGCAGGTGTATATAGGTAGGGGGGGCTCTTCTCGCGGAGAATATCTCCTGGCAGCTCGCGGCTAAATACCCATAAACGTGCATAATCAATATTCGAATGCGGCCAACGGGGGCGGCTTGGCAGTCAAGCGACAGAATAGCCGGACGTGCGGCCTGCCACTTGAAATTCCGAGCGCTGCGCTGGCGCAGCCCTCGCAGCCGTGGACGCGTAAAAAATTCAAACGACTACCCCATCGCGCCGAGCGGTTATATACTCTAGCCTCGCGCTGGAGAAAAAAAGCTCGGTACGTCTTTGCTGTCGCGCCTGCGCGGAAATTAATCCGCTCGTTTGGCTCCCGCGAGAGTGGCCCCTCTTTTTTCTCGTCGTCCCAGCCGCGAGACTGGCTTGTTTTTCCTTTTCTTGAATTATTCGGATTGTCAGCTATCTCGCTAGAGCCCTCGGCTCACCGTTTCGTCCAGCCGAGCCCCTCTTTCGCTCCGGCTCTGCTCTTTTTCTCAACGAGCACTTTTGCGCGCCTCGAGAGAAGAAAAAAAGATGTTCCGACTGAGCCAGGGGTTCGCTGCCCCCTAACCGGAAAGGCGCGTCTTTAATAATTGAGCCGAGTTAGTGCCAGCCGGCAGTGGACAACGACGAGCCTCTGGCTTTTGTGTAAAAAAATGAGGCTCGCGACGGGGATGAGAAGGGTTGCTTTTTTTCCAAGGGAGTTTAATTTTGCCGGGGAAAGGCCAAGCGGTGGAATTGCGGCCGCGAGATGGGAGTTCATAGCGGGGCTCTATTAATTAAACAAACGTGTGCAGCGAGTTGGAGGTTAGGGGAAGTAGGCTGGCCGGGCTAGGAAGTGGCACGAGTCTCCGGTGACAGCAGCGAGTGGAGGCCTCCTCGACGAGGGGGATATGTAGAGCACCGGAGCTCCCTCCAGCCCGAGTGCTTACTCTATACACGCCTGGCCGGCGTCTTGCCTCCGGAACACCGGGGCGTCTCTCACTCGCTATAAACGCCTCGGTGTGGCTAGGAGGATGCTGTCAAGGCACACGCACATAAACGAGCAGGCGCGAGGATTCGCGCGTAACCGCCTCGGCCGAGTCTATTTATTTCCCGGCGACGTCTAGCAGCCGCTCGCGCTTTGTGCTCCCCCCCCCCCCAGTCGGCGGCGAGAGTGCATCGGCGAGCTCTCGCGTGCTCTATGCTCTTTTTCCCTCCCTCTTTCACGCGACTCGTCACGGAACGTGACATTTATTTTTATTCGACCCACTTAGGGGTCGGGGGGCGGAGAGAGAGAGAGAGAGAGAGAGAGAGAGAGAGAGAGAGAGAGAAAGTCTGTCTACCCCTGCCGCGAGTCAGCAATATTCCAGGCCTTAGCCGTGCGCCCTGACACGCTCGGCCGCTTGCGTCGTACACTAGCATGCAAGAGAGAAAGAGAGGCTTGTCGCGCAACGAATGCCCACTTTTTATTGCCTCTTGGCCGCGAGCGTCGTCAGCTCGCTCTACTGTGCTCTCGTCAAGCGGCGGCCCTCGTACGGAATGCCCGTAGCGCGGCGGGGCTGCTTTGTATCGATCGCTCCTTATAGCCAATCCCATTTCCTCTCTCCTGCTTACAAGCCCGTGCCCCGGGATTTCGCTGGATTTTTAATTAAGCTTTCACCTAATGCGCTAGACGTTTTCATTTTCTACCTTATTGTCCGAGTCGAGCCAACCAGCTAGCCCCCCGTACTACCCCACTTTTCCCCACTGACCGATCAATCCTGAAGAAATAGTTTAATTTACAACTTCGAATCTTGATTTACGCGACAATAGCGATGCCATTAACATCAAATTCTGATCTACGGGCTGATTCTTCAGTGTAATATATAGTTGGCGCGGGATACGTGAAAAGTTTGAAAAATTGCAAAGAAAAACAAGGGGGCTAACTTTTAATTTCGGCCCGGCAAGTCGTGAAAAGTTTCGCAGATAAACGCCGCGTCGTAAATAAATTTTAAAATCTATATAGATTTCGGGGGAAAAAGGTATTATTCATTCGTTACAGATGAATGGAGGGTGCTCTAACGTGTACAAGGAAAACGATTGGCAGCTTGTTTACGTAAATATAAGATAAAAAGCCATATAAATCAATAAATAGAGTCCTGGAGCTGGTGCAGCGGGTGCAGCGGTAGCCTTTATCCGCGCACCCGGCGACTGTTTCTCATCTTCTTGGGGAGTGGGCGGGCCCCGTGCTTGGAGAAAAACAATATTTCGCTCGGTCGAAAGATAAATCACGACGTTTTTAACGTACAATATTTCAGTATGGTATAATGGAAAAAAGGATAAAATTGAATGAATAGCAAAAGCTCGAGAGTTGGCGAAAGAGAGTCGAGAGACGAGAGGAAGCAGCGGGGCAAAATAGAATTGGCGGGGCCGAGGAAGCTCGGCGGCTGGTGAGAGATAAAAAAGCAGCGGGCAAGAGGAGAAAATAAAAGGGCAAGTTACAGATGAAGCTGAGCTCTCTCTCTCTCTCTCTCTCTCTCTCTTCCCTCCTCCGGCAAAAATAAAGATGAATGAAGGCCAATCTCCGAGCGCGTTCGGTCAATTTTCCTTTAAACACGTCGCCGCCCGTCTCTCGAGCGAGCGATCCTCCCTAGAGTCAAGTGGACGCTCGGCTGGTCGGGGGGCAGAGAGGCAATCGCCGAGAGGAAGGCTATTCTCTCTCTCGCAGAGCTATCGGCGATACGGAGGATTTACCGCCGGAATCACGCTGCTTGTTATCCGTTGGGCCGTTGGCCGCGCCGAGAGAGAGAGGCCGGAAGCTGCGCAGCGCGACTCCTCATCTGACTGCTAGCTGGGGGCCGCCGCCGCCGTCGCATCGCTTGTTCGAGAGAAGAGGGCCGGGGGAGAGTTGCCCCGTCTCCGTTATTGTGATGCCAGGTGCACCCGGGCGCGCGAGCGTGCGACCCCATAAACGTCACGTACACGCGACGCACTTGAGCCGGCTCGCTACCTCTCCCACCACCCCCGGCTAAGCGTCACTGGATTGCAGATGCTCAGACACCCCCCGCGCGCGCTCGCGTAATACAATCCCCGCGCGTCTCTCCTCTCCGCATACACCCTCTCGGCTCGCAGAGTCAGGCTCGCTCCCCCTCGCGACTCTGCCACTTTCCTTCATCCTCTACAGTCTCGACCTACCTTCCACTTCCCTCACGCCTCGCTCCTGCAGCTTTCCTTCTCTTATCGTCTTCTCGTTAATTATAATTAATTGCGGGCTATACAGTGTCGAGCTCTCGGACCCCTGCTGCGACGATGCACGCACGTCTTCGACAAAGCCGTAAGATAATATCCTCCACCCTCCCTCCCTCACCCCCCCATGTGCTTTTCTTAATCTATTCATAAATCCATTTCAAGAGTCGTAAAACGTAAAGAAAAATTCATTTAATGCATTTTCGCGACCAACCCAAGTAGTATAATGGAATATTTGTTTTTTTTTCTTTATTCGTCGCGACTGGTTGTTAATTGAAAACTGTAGACGAAAAAGTTTATATTGCTGACTTTAATAAAAAATGAAAATAATTTTAAAATATTTAGTAAGGCCGTAAAGAAAAGAAAAGTGTAAAAGGATCAAAATGTTAATGCAGTGCATCAGGCCGATATTGCAGTAGTAAAAGACGATAGGTACGGCTACGTACGGCTGTTAAGTAGATAAAACTCGACATGGTCAGACCGTAATAACGCCATTAAAATCTACGAACGAGTGAGATTGCGGAGGTAGAAAAAAAGAATAATAAAGCACCCAGTACAGCGGAGGGAAAGAGTAAAAAGAAATAGAGATGCTTTCTCGGGGGGAGGGGCATTATACTTCATTAGGTAAATTCCACGATCCGGTCTCTGTGATGTTAAGCTGTAAGCAAAGCTTCGCCGCTTTTTTTTTCTCCCCTCATCCACCGCAATCGAGAAGATGAAGACGCCTGGGAATTACTAGAGCTGTAAGAAACTTTGGGCGAGCCTGGGCAAGGGTATGGAGGGAAAGAGAGAGAGAGAGAGCGAGACGATTTAATCCAAGCGAGGATGCGTTCCGGCTCTACGGCTCTGTTATCGTTCGTACGAGTAAACTAATTCGACCCTCGTTAAAGTGCAGAAGCAGTATATATGTCGGACGATACCGGCGGCAGGAGCAGCACGCCGCGAATTTCGGATTTTCAAATTAGACGGGAGAAACTCGCGTAATATAAACAAACGTGCAGCAGCAGCAATAGCAGCAGCGGAGGCTGAGTTTGTGCGGCTCGCGAGTATGTGAGTATACGTGCGTGTGTGTTGTGTTTGTGTAGCGGCGGCTCTCTTTCGCGAACAAAAAGCTCGCTCTAATCCATTTAACGAGAACAAATAATAAAACAGAACATGCCCCGGGATGCCCCGGCGCTGTTCTCTTTCCTCCCCTGCTACAGCCGTACTGCCCTCACGGCCGCTCTCTTGCTCTCTTTCTCCGTCTTGCACGGGGGACACTCGGGATAATTAGAAACGTGGGACTGTTTCGTCTCCCTTATTATACACGTAAAACTCACTTAACCTTTCGGTAGCGAGCCACGGCGGAGGAGTAAAAAAAAGCGAGCCCGGGACAGGTAATAAACGCTTGGCACATACTGCTCGGCGCCGGCACCCCGGGAAAACGGAGCTGGTTCGCACTGTGGCGACGGATTTTACCTCATATTTATCTTGCCTCACTTTTTGCAAGCCCCCACCCTCCAGCTTCTTTTTCTTTATCCCCCGGCCCGGCGGTTTCTTTTTAAATACACACCGACGCAGAAGAGCCAGCAGCTGCCGCCGCCGCTAAATCCGTGGGAATCTAGTGGAAATGTACTCGTGTTCGCTCTAGCCGAGGGATCAGCTCCGACGGAAGAGAAAAGGCCGAAGTAAGGCTCTCCGCGACGAGAGGCGAAATGACCGGGTCACGTCGCCGTCGTTCTCTTCCTACACAACCACACGCACGCGCACACACGCGCGCGCAATAGCTAGTCCCCCCTATCCTTTGACGTTTTTTTTCCCCCAGTTTCCTTTACACCCTGGATCCTCTCCTTTTTAGTTGACCCATATTACGTTTCTTTTATTTGTTCGTTCTTTTTTTTGTCCTTTGAAAAAAAGAAAAGTCTAGTAGAGAAAAAAAAGGGCCAGTGCTGGCTAGCTTTTTTTTATCATCAACCGCCATCCTCGCTCAACTGCCGGGGTTAAATCAACCCACGCGGGCTGCGCAATTAAAATCATTGTTAAATCTTTGAGTTACGAGGTAAATTATATTTTTTAATTGGACGATGCATAAATTCGATTAATAGTACATTTGCGCAAGGGGGGAAGGGGGGTTGCAAAAGGGTTGCGCGGGGAAAATTAGGTTGAAAAATGAAAAAGCCAAGGGAGCACAAAAAGCGCGCGGAAAAAAAAAAAAAAAAACAAGAAGGAGGAAACTGGAATAAGTTTTAGCGGAAATAGAGGAAGAGCGGCGGGGTCGAGGAGAGAAAGAGAGCTAGAAAGCTAGAGAGCGCAAGGGTAGACGGCCGAAAGAGAGAGAGAGTCTGGCATAAACTCGGTGGTAAAAATGCGGCGTCAAACGGCGGCGTCAGCGGTGACGCGGGGGGGGGGGGGCGGCGGCGGTTGCGGCGAGCATTACCAGAAAGTGTATTTCTGGGAAAGTTTATAATTGGAAAACGAGCACGGGAGGAGGTCGAGAGAAGTGTCCGTGTCGCGTTGCTCCTACTGCTACTCCTGCTGCGAGGCCGGTACGCTGGATGGCAAGGGGGGGCCTAAAGAGGAAGGAAAGGCTCTCTCCGAGCGGTGGCCAGGCCATTGAAAGTTATGAAATTCGGTACAGAGCCGATACTTCCGGCACGCGACACAACCGAGTACAAACCGACTAGAGAGTGAGAGGGAGAAAACGACTCGTCATGCGCGCTACACCAGACGGCTGCACATGTACTACTGCTATACAGCCGGGGGGAGGATCCAGCTTCCCATTCTCTCTTTCCCGCGCTCATCCCCGAGAGAGAGAGAGAGAGAGAGAGAGAGAGAGAGCAGGAGCAACGGGAACGCCGGGAGTGCACGCACGAGGGCCACAAAGCCGGGCGGAGAAGTTGCGGGGCGCGCAGTTGCGGCCTCGGCGCGCCTGAACAATGACCGGATCAAAGCCAGACCCGCGAACGGCAGCAACGCCAGCAGCAACGCCAGCCAGGGCTCGGGCGCGCCGAGCCGCGTTAATGAACGTCTCAACTTTATTGCATGGGCTTCCCCGGCGCCTCCCCCCAACTACTGCTGGCCCGTAAAGCAGGCCTTAAATTTCGGAAAACGAGGCCGGCTCTTACTTTCGCCGCTGCATTATGCGCGGAAAATCGCCGCTTTAGAGCCCCGTTAAATCAAGTCGCTCGAGGGGCCTCTCTCTCTCTCTCTCTCTCTCTCTCTCTCTCTCTCTGCACCAGCAACGCTTACAACCGAGCTTTCTCTCTTCCTCAATCCCCCCCCTCTATCACTCTATCTCCCTCTCTGGCTCTCTCGTGGGCACACACGAAGCCTTCTCCGGCTTTGCGCTTCCATTATCACGGCCTTTCATTAGCCAATGCACATAAGCACGCGTGTGGGCAAAAATTTCCAACAATTCCGTTGGCTTATCAACTCTTTTTTCTCTCTCTCTCTCTCTCTCTCTCTCTCTCTCTCTCTCTGCGTAATTCTCTTTTGAACGAGCGACTGGATTAAAGGCAAATATTGCGATGGCTCATCAAACTGGCCAACATTCAAAATTAGCGGATAAGCGTGTAATAGTATAGCCCTCCGCGTGGGAGTGTATGTGCGTAGAGCAAGAGAGGGAGAGAAGGGGCGAGGAAGAAAGAGGCGCCTAAATTATGAAGGCTTCGTGATGGCGCGGAAACCCGGGGAGCGGCAATAATTCGCCCAAGCAAGCCGAGGCCGAGCTA
Source organism: Anagyrus pseudococci (assembly GCA_030522585.1). NCBI lineage: Eukaryota > Metazoa > Arthropoda > Insecta > Hymenoptera > Encyrtidae > Anagyrus > Anagyrus pseudococci. The sequence goes on along the minus strand of JAPYYQ010003362.1, from coordinate 1,227 downwards.
TATAGGGGCGCGCGTGTGTCCTGCCAAGTAGTATGCGTCCGAGAGGGAGGAGGAGGAGTTCGGCAAGGCGGTATGGGGCTAGCGGTCGCGCCGTAGAGCTGCCGGCGACTATACCTCGCAAGCCCACATCTTTCGACTCGAGAGCAGGAGGCCCTCCCCCTTGTGCGCTCGGTGTCTCTCTAGGGCTTTGCTTTGCCGGGAAGCGGCTGCAGCAACAGCACAGCGTGGCTGCAACCTGCGCCTCGGAAACTTGCTCGCCCGTGACACTCCCTAATAGTTTCGCCCGCTGCATAATTATATTTCCTTTGGCCGCAACTGCTAATGTCGCCACGTTAAAACGCTTTGTGAGAGACTCCCCCCCCCACCCGCAACCTCATCCCCGTCTCATAGCCCCCCCGCCCCCGCTCGTGCGTTCATGTGGCTCGAGCAAGGCCGTTAGCAAGCGGGCGCTCTCCGGTTATTTCGCTTCTCAGATATGAAATTTTGCCTCTACGCCCTCTAATTCCTTTTCTTTGTCGACTTCTCTTCAGCGCTCAAGACGTATGCTGGATTAAATACGCGCAGGATTTGTTGAATCGCTCGAGAAATCCATCTAGTGCAGAAAGACGTTTTTGATGTTTATCGTTATGTCGAGCGTTTTGTGCTGTAAATCGATTAGCATGCAAAGACAAATACTGCCTTAATTTTACTGGCAAACTTTAGCATTGGGATTTGCTGCTTTTTGCTAAATGTCATCTTATCGTATTCAAGTTGAAAATATTTTTTATGAATTAAAATAGTTTATTTATAAAAAAAACCTATTGACTAAAAAAGTAGTTACTTTTTTAGTAGGTAACGAGTAGAGAACGAAAATTTAGTTGTTTTTTTAGATGAATAGGTACAGTCCTGTAAAGAGTATGTAGTACTAAATGAATTGGTAAAAAAAAAGACCAAATGGAAAGTCGAACTTTACGACTTTTCATTTGGGCGGTTTGCTGTATGTCGCAGTCAATCTATAGCACGAGTACTCGCCGACGTTTAATCATTGGCTCATTGTCCGCAGTCGAACCGCAAATTTAACTCTTCCTTTTTTTTTACGGAGCTTCATTTTTGTAACATCCAACGTACAGCCAAAAAAGTTTCTACACTGAAAAAAAACCGCTGCTAACTACCTTAGCAGTATGCTTTCTCAAAGAACAATAACAATTTTTTTATATTTGTAGTTTCAACCAACATTTTTAATTTTTT
>JAPYYQ010003361.1:0-11744 GCA_030522585.1 Anagyrus pseudococci | reverse complement strand
TTGTAACATTCGAAGTATATCCGAGCAATGCTATTTGAATATAGCAATTTTTACAATAGTAGATTGTAATTTTTACTAGAAATTTTTCTCAGTGTATTTCCGCGAGACTAGATATCCCCACACACACACAGAGGCAGATAGGATATAAGCGTGAAATTCGCACGTGATCCATCGAGCGCACTGCTCGATCCGAGTCTTCGTGAAGTGGGCTTGAAATTTCACGCTCCGATCGTGCGTCCCTCCTCTTTTTTTCCCCTTTGTCCCTTGGCCGATCGTTATATGCGCGGATATGATGCCCCGAGTGCGCGGCGTGATGCTCTTCACATATTTTTTTCTACGGTGCTTTCGATCGCTCAGTAGCATAAAGTGTGTGCGTGTGCGTGGACGTACGTGCTCGATCTGCATTTTCACGGGGGGGGGGGAGAGTGCTGGTTGAAGGGGCTTGCTTTTTAGCCCGATGGTAAAGGATCACACACCTTTGATGCAGACTGATGATGCTCGGCCGGATATTGACCAGTGCTCTAGACGGATGTGCAAGGTCGAGGCGAAACCAATCGGCCTTGGAAAATCCACCTTGGATTCGTAAGCTCCGTATGCTCGTACAGCTCGTTATTAATGGGCAGCGGGGGGGGAGATCGGCTCAACGTCGCGGAGCAAGAAAGCAAGCCGACTAGCTGTTGCTCTCGCGCGGTCTGAGGGAGGGAAGGAGGAGGGTATAGGCTCTGACTGTGCGCGCGCGCGTACACGAGCGCGAACTTTTGGCGTAAGCGCGCGCGGCGGGCGCGCCTGTTTCAGGCCAAACGGAGATTTACGATCTCGAATGTATGGCCCTGTCGGTATATACACGTAGCGTTTCTCCATCTTTTTCGCATTCGTTCCCCGGCCGCGATCCTATTTCTCTCTCTTGCTGCGCACCGGTGATTCTCTTTATTCCTCCGATTCGTGTACATGTGTGCAAAGCCCCCCCCCCCACCTTTTCTCTCTTTCTCTTTTGGTGGTGCACGTGCACCTCACCCTCCCCTTCCCCACCCTTGTTTCTTGACTTTGGCTCCTTTTCGCGGCCACGGGAATCGCCTTCCCTTTCTGCTTCTTTTCCACCAACGTCTATTACGTTTTCCCGGCTATACTTCTTTTACTTTTTTTCTCTTTTTATCCATAACCTTTCATTTCCCGCATCGTTCTTTTAGCAACTTTTATTTGTTTTTTCTTGTTAGTGTGTATCTGTGTGTGTATGCGAGGAAAGCTGGTGTAATTAATGGCTCACGAAAGGATAGGATGTTTGTGCGCGCTCATGTACGTGTGTGTTTGTGGGTGTGTACGGGCGATTCTTAGATTTCGATCACATCGGAACTGTTAAGCGCAGTTAAAATTGATTTACTTTCCTGGCGTGTAATGCCGAGGATTAATGTGATCCGGAGATGAAATTTTTACAATATATCATTTTCCACATTTTTTACCGATGTATATAGATGTACCCACAAGTTGGTGCCACGTGTAAGATACACAATTGCAATGCGCTGTAATTTCTCGGCGTATCATTATCAATTTTCGAATTATTTCCAATTTTTTTCCCAAACGCGATCTTATATTAAACATGCGATTTTAATAGGCGAAGTTTCAAGTGCACATAAAATAGATCGCGAGAGATCGATAACTTTGAAAGTACAGAGGGGCAGGTACATATAAATGAAATTTATGAAATCAAGACAAGCCGAATCTGTTGAAAAATACGGTATATATAACGCGCACTTGGCAATTTCTATACTCGGGAACACCGATAGGTTTCGTATCGTAAATCAATAGGTCTATATGGCTATACAAGGAAGTCTAGATGGTAGGGGAGGGGTTAAAAAAGTTTTGCCTATAATTTTACGAATCTCTGTATATCTCGCGGAACATTATTTCTAAGATATATCAGGGAAAAAAAGGAATAATAAACCATATGAAAGCTCTCCATTCAAAGTTTTCCTACGTGCGAGTGCGTTTCAGCACACTCGGCAGCACAAGATACATATCCATGTCACTCGTGACCTCGTTTTCCCGGCAGGTATATTCGAAGTACATATAGTCCAGCTTGTATCGTTAAATAACCAGCATCACTCGGACTCTCGGCGCACTGAGCTCTCGCTAAATTACATATACATATATATGTTCGCGTGTACCTTACATCAAACGCGACGCGGGAAACGTATTTTATTGCACACTTTATCAAATACTCTTCATCCAGAATCTATAGTTTATCCATCTCTTATTAATCAAGCAGCCGTACATTATTGAATCGTCAGCCGTCGTTATTATCCTCGCCGACTTTCCCAACGGCCCACAAATCGTCGCGAAGAATCCACGCGTAAAAGCTTTCCCCAACAGTAATTTCCCATTATACGAAAAAAGACATTTTTTCTCGCCCTCTCCGCAGAAAAAAAGAGGAGGCACGCAGGGTCGAGATTCAATAATTCCTCGATCTCTCCCGATGTAGCCATTAGGTTGTTCAGAGAGTCGCCGGCCTGCGAAGTGATTTACAACGTCTCCCTTGCTCCTCGCATCACGTACTTTGCCACTATTTCTCAATTCCAGGGTCTGCGCCAGCTTTTCCCTTAGACATCCGGAGCGCGGCATAAAAAATACCAGCCCGCCACTGCCATCTTCGCGCGCACTAGACGCTCGCGCCTCCCCAAGTTTCCGCAAAAAGTAAGAAAATATAAAGCCAAAGAAAGAGCGAGTGAAAGAGGCAGAGAGAAAGAGGAATAACGAAAACACCGGCTGGAGTTGGTAAAGGGCAGGGAATGTATATAGAGGAGAGGGCGGGCCCGTGGGGACCAGCCGTTACCGGCGCATTGATCTCAATTTAGCATGCTAACGGCCCCCGCGCATAGCAGTCCCCGGGCAGTATAGCCTCGGAACTTCCTACTAGCCCCTCCCCCCTCCCCTTTGCCGCTCTCGATCCCCCTATGGCCGGCTGTATTATCTCTCTCCCCGGGCCCCTTTTGGCGATGACACCGCGGCAGTGTACACCGGGCGCGCGTCGAGACGCCAGCGCTGGCTTGTAATAAAGAACGCGCAGCTGACAAATTCGTTTCGACCGAGCCATTAGTCACTCATTGTCAGCGGGATCCTATGTGCAACGGGATGCACAACTATCAAGGATACTAGGGGCAACGCTGCACCGACGTTGAAAAATTAATTTTTGATAGCCTTCTTGAGAGCTTTCATTTCGTTTAATTAAGAGTTTTGGGCGGTTTTTTTTTTATTTTGGTTTACGGGCTGGTATTTAATACATAAGGATTTATTCGGGCGTTTTATGAGAGCACTGCGGTATTCGATATAAGGACAGTGTGCAGGGGTTAATAAAGATGAATTTTCGATGTTTTTTCGTATTTATATGCCGTATATAAACAAAAAAAAATAGGAAAGCGGCGCCCGAGATAAAAAGATTGGCCGTGAGAAATTGATAAATTCGGTAGGAGGAGGGTTTCTTTTGCTTTATTTTCCTCTTCTGTATATATTCCACGATATAAATACGAGCTGCAAAAGGTAAAACGGACTGGGAATAGAGAGAAGTGTTGAATGAAAAGCCGAAGGAAAAACGAGGAGACCGAGAGCAGAGTGTATAGAAGGGGAGTGGGGAAAAAATAGGAGGAATACAGGGTGGCTGTTTGAAAAATGAAAATTCATTAGGCGCGCTTGCGTTAATCGATTTTTAAAAATTCTGTACGAAAGAGAGAAAGAATGAGAGAAAGAGCCGGAGAACGAAAGGTATAGAGGAGAAAAATGAAAAATAATCGCTAGAAAGCGTTAGGGACAATATTATCGAGAGAGAGAGAGAGAGAGAGAGAGAGAGAGAGAGAGAGAGAGAAAAGAAAAGAAATCATTGGTAGAGCGAGATTTATCTGACTATAATGCCTTTAAAACAGGGCTGCCGGCGTGCCAGTAGTGCCTCTCCTTAAGTGAAATATATATGTATGTTTATATCGATTCCGAAGAAAATAGATTTAGTACGATAGTGATAAGATATAAGCCGGTAAAATATGGCACTACGTGAATAAGGCCATAAATATTGAGCCGCGCACACTTGTTACACGGGACTAGCTTTCAATTCCCCGGTAGCTCTTAGCAAGCCGCGAAAAATCTCGCGCTCGCGGGGTTGCCGCAATAACCCACCCACTTTGCAGATCGATGCTTTCCAGAAATCCAAAGACGGTCCCATATACGGGCCGAAGAGTAAGAGAGAGGGAATCAAGACATTCTCCGTCGCCAAAGTTGTGCGAGCACCGCTCGTTTCTTTGCAATGTGCTATACCTCTCCCTTTCCTCCCTCCCCCTTCTCTCTTGCGAGCTCTAAACTTACAGTAGTCCATAGGCGCTATGCAAACTATCCCAATTACAATCCATTCGCTGCGCTGCATAGCTATCCCTCCAAAACTCGCCGGAATTCCGGCTTGCTCCCCGGGAAAAAAATCCAAAGGCTCTCACTCTCTCTCTCTCTCTCTCTCTCTCTCTCTCGGGCTACGTTTCAATTGGCCGAGCGAAGTGAATTGTTTCCCCGGGGCTCGCTATTCGACGCGTCCGCGTATATATGCGGATGGCTCTTTTCGGGAGGGATCGTTAACTCACCTCTACCGCGCGTGTACACGTATACGTTGATACGCGCGTTATTTCAAGACCTGATATCTCCCTCTTTCTCTTCCGGCCTCCCCAAGTTACACCAGCGCGTGCACCTGACGAGCCAGCGCGTGCTTGAGAGAGTGCAGATCGCGTGCGCTCGCTCTCGAGATACGCGCGGACACCCTCGTAATCTGGATACAGGTCTCTTGCTCGGCCGCCGCCATCTCTTTTCTGTAGATACGTATACGGGAGGGAGAGAGAGAGCTAGCGCGTTTCATGTTTTATTCAGATTGGCCAGCGAAAATTATTCATTGCTAAAGGTATTGAAAAACAAAACGAACAAGAGTTGAATGAGTCGAAGATAATTTGCTCGTGCTAGTCCTCTTGCGAGAGAGAAAAAGAGAAAGAACTCGTGGCTCTCTTGTAATTAATGGAATAGCTTTATGTATTCGGAGCGGAATTAGAATGATTGATCAGTTGCGAATGCGGAATACGTTTATTGCCAGTTTGATTTTTTGTCTCCCCTTTCTTTTTCTACAGCTTGGGTGTTTCGATACGAGTAAACAGAAGTTATTGGGAAATTTTCATGGAATTTTTCATGCGACATGCACGACGTTTCGAATTGTAACGATGTAAATATGTAAATCAAGCTAGGGCGTTAGTTATTAAGTGTGGAATGACGCGTCATTTTTAACCTAGACAGTTTCCGATTACAAAAACAAAAAAAAAAGGTTAAAAACAATGTGAAAAAATGAAGAAGAATGACACTCGCGTGCCATGAGCGAATCTCCGTATAGAGGGATAGAGAGAGCAGGAGGACATAGAGAGGGATGTTGGCGTATACAGTATATCGCGGGGCGCTGCATGTGCGCGTGTTGCGCCGCTGCGCTGCGGTTCTGTAAGTTGCCGGTGTCGCCGCCGGGTCACGGGGCGGCGCTGGCCACGCGGCGCTTGCTACGATAGCATCGTCAGTCAGTCGCGGGACTCCGCGCGGTGAGACTGCATCGGGAGACACAGCGTCTGCCTCCTATCGAGCCTTCGCTTATATCCCACCCGGTTCTCTCGCTCTTTCTCCCGACGACGCGATAAACAAGCCGATTTGTTTGTGTTTTCATGAATGAAAGACGGACTAGAGGTGTCGTGGCGGGGGATTGGTAAAGGCCCAGTCGTCGAGTGCGCCCTGGACATTGATGGACTTGAGCAGATTGGCTCGATCTTTTTTGTTGTTTCGTGAGGAATCGAAGGATACGAGCTGGTGATTCGAGTGTGCTTGTAGAGAGTAGGAGGACAGTGTGGCTGGTGTGCGGCCGCGTGGCTATCTGTTGCACGACGCTGGAGAGGATCATTGTCGAACGAGGTGAGTCTGCGGGAGATTCGCGTTTGTTTGGTGATTTTTGTGAATGGAAAATTTATGGGCATCGGCCGGGGAGGTGATTACTGGATTTTTGGGTGACAAGCCAGCAGGATTAGGGGGATTAAACGTGGATGTTTAAAAAGTTTCATTCATGCTTTGGGAATTAAAGTCGCGTTTATCGTTAGTGTGCGTATTGACCGTGTGTCTGGTGGAAGATTACGATCTCGCTGGAGAATTTGTCATTGAAACAACGAAGCTATACGAGGTTTGTTAAAAAGAGCGACACGAATGACCTGTGCAGTGGCGCTGAATAAATATTGTTATTTTTCACTTGCTCGGCGACACACGGGCCTGGTAAACAAACGACTATTGAAACTGCATATGTGTTTTTATGGCTGTTTACGCTGCGTTATTCGTTTAGCCATTTCGTGCTCGTTTATTTTTCATTTTAATGGAACAATCCTCCGACGGATCAAAATAAATACTGTACAATTGATTGGTTTTTGATGAATGTAAGTTAATTAAAGAATGACAGCTTTGCTTTGTTTTCATTGATGCACGTTCGCAGTGATTTCAACTACGAAATCCATACCCACAAAACGCTGTCAACATTACAATTGACAAAAGTTAAATCGGTTATTAAATAAGCGTAGTTCATAAATACAACGTCCATTGAGGCACAAGCCTATTAACGACGACGCAGCAATATCTTTACAACACTCGCGGTCCCTCTCTCTCTCTCTCTCTCTCTCTCCCGACTTGTCAAATCGACGCTTTCAAAATCTGATCAGCGCTTTCTCAATGCATCAGAATGATTATCACGATTTTATTTCATCACCGACTAACGCTACATCAAAATTGATAAAGTTGTTCGTCGAACTCTATACTCGCGCACATCGATCGCTCTCTTAATGAACTTGTCTATGCTCACACCAAACGAGCCGACACCTTAACAAAAACAGTTGGAACAGCCATGTCTATCAATTGGTTTTTTGCGATTCATACAGTCAAAGCTCATAGACAAGTACATTTGGTTTGCTCAAACGCGATTAGCATTTACATGGGGTATCGATGTCCCTCGAACATCTCAATCCCAGCGTGCTGAACTCGATTAGAGAGTTACAGTTGACGCGACAGAGCGAGCGATCTCTCGCATCTCAAACGCACATAAGCGCGTTTGGCGAGCAGTCGAGCAGACATAATCGAGTGGGCTCGGAAAAAAGTGCGCGAGCGCTAAACTCGGCCAAGCGCGGCGCGTATGTCGCCCACGAGGACCTCATATACGAAAGTGTCACCGTCGCTCCAGCGACAACAATTGCAACACGCGTCTCGCTCTCTCGCGCATATATACACATCTATCCGGGACGCACAGGGGGTGGAGAGGGGTGGGGGCACCCGTATGAGATTTGCATTCATTAGCGCGGGAGGAAAAGAAAAAAAAGCCTCCCCCCGCCAGCAAATCCGTAACGTTCTCCCTTGGCTCTCTCTTGAGGCGCACCGCCGTTGTCGGCGGAAATGGCTTCGCGCGCGATTGCGCAACGCGCCAACCTGGCCTCCGCATATTTAGACCGTGCATAAAACGAGCGTTCAACTCGGACCTCCTACCTCCCCTGCCTCATTTATACGAATTCGGCCTCTCTCTTTTTCTGTTCTTGCCCTTTTTTGCGGCTCAAGGGCGACCCTTTTCCTCGGCATAGGAACCATCTCTCGAAGATCGCTCAAAGGATCTCGAGTCTACATCCCAGCTGGCGCATCGTTACAAGCCGGGATGGTAGAAGAGCTCTTATTAGCTCGACCTCGGCCGGACGTCGAATGGTTTTTGGGGAAAGGCAAATAAATCGTTTAAGAGTTAAAGGCGGGCAATTTTTAAGCCGTATATAATCGATAAATTTGAATCGCAAATGTATGCAAGGTGTGCACGTATGCGCGCGTTATACACGGCCGTCGTGTGTTTATTTCGCTCTGGTATCAGCTTTCGCTTAGCTAGGCATATTACATTTAATAAATGGCTCGGACCTTCCAATCTCCAGTTTATACACCTTTATTCCCCGTGTAAACCGTTTCGTTTGCAGTTTTCATCGCATTGTAATTGCAAACGAATCGAGAGAGATAAATTAAATCGCTCGTACACGAATGTTATTCAAAAACAAACAATTCCTTCAATAGCAAAACAAGAATGATGGAAAGGAAAAGAGAAAAGTCTAACTATGAAAAAAAAGGTTGTCAAAACGCTCGTCATCTGCGCGACTTCGCGACTGTTGAAGCTTTTAATTTAGCGTTAAACGTCGATAAACTAAATCCATTGGAGATGAAATAACAGCATTACACGAGGGATATCGCGTTGCTAGCAATACCCGCGTGTGAAGGTAAAAACACAAAGCAGCATGTGATTCTAAACGATACACGAAAATCTCGAGTGCATTCCATTAGGAGCAGAGTGGAGGCGTGTACAGTGCGAAAGCTCACGGATCGTGTGATGAGCGGATAAGCGCAGACGCGGTGGGTTGTATGGGAAGTGCGATGCTACGGCGCCTAAACTCCCGCGAGCTATCCTCTCAGCCGTACGCACGCGACTTGCTGGGCTTGGAAGTACTCCGAAACTGAGGTTAAGATACCTGTTATGTTTTAGGTGTTGAATTGATTCTGGATTGTTTTTTTGTTTATGATTTGATGATGGATTGGAATTTGGGAAAATACACTGGTGGTTATTGGTGTGTTTTCGTCGTTATTTTTTGTTGTCGTTGGTGCAGCGCAGTCGATAAGAAAAGCGACAAAAATTTATTATTTCTTGCTTATTCTAGAAAATATTGTATTATCTCTCGGTTTATCTTGAGTAATTTATTGAGCGTATGTAAATAGAACACGGCAATATTTGTAATTTTTATCAGAAATAAGAATATATTCGCGGCGATAAACGCGTGACTTATGAATCGAAATTCCAAACGATAAAAGTAGTGGACACTTTTTTTTCACGCGCGCGCGACTCTACATTAAAATATCTCTTTTATTTATTCATAGCCACCCCCCCCCCTAACGATACCACAATCGCATTTTCATCCTCAACGACGTTCTCCATATTATAAACAGTCGTAACAATAAAGACAACAATATACGAAAAGCTATCTCGAGAGTTGACAAAAAGTAAAAAAGAAGAAGAAAAAAAAAGCACGAAATGCAAAGTCTCTGATAAAGATTGCGAGAGGCTCCGCCGCTGTGGCAGTTTTCCGCATAGCGGAAGCCTGACGCGCGCGCTATCACCCACACAATGGCCTGTTGCTCTTTGGCTCAGCCGCCCGGACACGGTATATACGGGGGAAACGCTTCTCGGGACTTCCCTTGAAGCCATGCGCCCGCCCGCCTCTATCCATATAACCATACACGCTATTCGCTTCCGCTAGCACGACCTGCTCGATTCCGTCCCGTGAATTTTAATTCGCCAACTCCGACGGCTCTCTCGCTCTTCCGAGATTTGCATAGGAGAAAGAGCCGCTCGCGCTTTCCCTGATGAATTCTTGATATTTCCCCCCCCCCCTCCCTGCTCCTCTACTCGACCCCCTTCATCCCTTAGCTTTTCGCTACTCCCAGAAAGATAATCATTTTTAATCGGTTTCTCGTTGTAGAATCGTTGGAAAATAAAGTAAACCTCGCTCTAATCTCTTTTCCAAAGATCGCTATTCAACGAGTTTCGAGATATAAGCGCACGAAATTTAAATAGGAATCACGACTTATTAAAAAGACGTTACAACCGGAGCGAAAGCTCTCCCACTTCTATCTCTCCGAAAAATGCCAAAATACTTCACTCGCAGACAAAGCACGCGAGCGAGCTGGCCTCGTTATAGGAACGCATAGCGAGCGACTCGGAAATTATCGTCGGACCCTCTCTAGCGAATCCATCCAAAAGAGGAAGAGGGGGTCGTGATTTAAGACTCCCCGGGTCGAGACTTACGTTTTTCTTTTGTCTTGGCTCTCCCTCTCTCTCTCTCTCTCTCGCGCGCGTCTGTGAGAGAGAAAGAGAGTCAGCCCGTTTAATTGACTTTATCAATTTATTGGGTGATAAAGCGTTCTCTATCCCTCTCTCTCGCTCTTTTTTTCTGCTCACTCTTTCTCTCCTACGCGATTCTTTGCGCGCCAGGCTCTCCCGTGCGGTGAACAAACGCTCTTCGGGGGCCGCTCGATTGACGATTTTAACGATTCTTTATTGAGCTCCGAGAAAGCGGAGATGAATTTATGCGGCTACGAGCTGTTGGGAGTTCCTGGAAATGCCTGATGCGCTCTCGATTTCTCGATGTGTCGATCGCTCATTGTTAGCCGGCCATTCTGATTTTGATATATTAACCGCACTTGATGTTTATCTTTCGGATTAACTGGGGTGGGGGCGGGTCGCCTCGCCGTTGATATTGGTAATTTATGATACCGATACGGGGGCTAAATTCAGTGTCACGGCTTCACGGCCCTCTGGGTGAATTTTCAGTTGCGGTCAACAATTTTAGCCGAGCTAAACGCGCGCGGCATGGCCAAAATTCGAAATCGGAAAGTGAAATTTCCGGCATTAGCGCTCTCGTTCGTGCTCGCGCGCGCGTGAAAACTTCCATTCCATCGATTCTCTCTCTCTCTCCCCCCATAGACCCTCCTGCTCTATTAAAGCTAGCGAAATAAACATAGCTGAGAAGCTGCATCCCTCTTTAAACAGCGTCGTCGTCTAAAAAAAACTCCCGACGCGGCTCGGGGAGACGCGAGGGCCTGATGGCCGAAAGAAGAACGCGCGTATCAATAAACACCGGGGATCCGAGGAGGGAATGGGCTGCGTAAACTATAAAGCGACGACACATGGGCACGCGCGAACTTGTCGACCGGAAATCCCTCGCAGCCTCTCTCGACTTATCATCCGCAAAATTACTCAGGATTTTCGAGCAACGCGCTGGTTAGAAATCCGCGGTCTCGATTGCACGCCTGTTATGTGCTCTCGCGTCAGCCGGAGGCCTGGGCGGCATTTAAATGATATACGGCAGAGTCGCGAACGAGAGTTGGCTTTTCGGATAGCGACTGTGCTGCACAATACCGCCGCAGAGGAGTCGCGCGATGCTCATTTTCCACTATAGCGCCGCGCGTTCGGCGATTGATGAGTCGTTATTCGTATACGGGGCCGCAGTCTATACAGCCGAGAGATCGCTTTTACGAGCGTCAGTTTTCGAGCGAGAGGCTTCTTTAGCCCCCCGATTGACCGTTGTGCTTTATTTGTAGACTAACCGGCTGCTGGTTCATCTACCATTTGTTTACCAAACGATTTTTTTACGCGCGTATTAGCCGTCGCTCGATTGTCATCCGTTAAATTTTATTTATAGAGAGGTATATGTATTAAATAATTCGACGTTTATATTTACGAGCCCGAAAAAAGGCACGGCAGACGCGTCGGAGACGTGTGTGTTTTGAATATCGAGTGGCTCCGCTTTAGATTCGTGCACCGATATAGAAAACACATCGTAGCCGCTAATTCATTATAATAAATTAAATTAAAGTAATTAGCTCGGGCTGGCTGGATGGCCGATCATTCACTCTCGGGCTCTTAATTAATCGAGCCGATGATTCGATAATGCGAAAGCGATGTCGGCGTTTAACCACATTATTTGCGCAATTAATATTTATAATTCTGTCATTTATTTACCTCTCAAATGTACCCTTTCTCATCACACTCTGTGCTTTGCTGCAGCTTGTACCGATGAAGCACCGGCTATATATATATATATATATATATATATATATATATATATATATATATATATATACAAAAA
>JAPYYQ010003360.1:0-18030 GCA_030522585.1 Anagyrus pseudococci | reverse complement strand
AAATAAATTTCTTAACGTACAAGGCGACTTACGTGTCGATTTTATAGTTATTCGGGGTGCTTATTTAGATTTTCACGTCCATTTTATAAAATAAATGTTCATTGCTAATATTATTAACAATTTATTTGACAAATGAATTGGTGAACAAAAAAAAACAAAATTAAAATAAAATGAAAAAAATAAAATACCCCGGGGGATATGTATGGGTCACGTCACCCACGGTAAGAACGAAGTTCTTTAAACTTTATGTATGTGTTTAACACAATTTATCAAGGAACAAGAAGACACTAGATCTGTGGAAAGAACGAAGTTCTAGAAGAATAAGTTCTGCCTTCATTTAGTTAAGTAAAACAAAAAAAAGGAAAAAAACAAAAAAGAACAAAAATTAAAGAACGAGTGCAGTATTGACCAATTTCTGTCAACAATTGTACTGCACTCGTTCTTTAATTTTTGTTCTTTTTTGTTTTTTTTCTTTTTTTGTTTTACTTAACTAAATGAACGCAGAACGTATTCTTCTAGAGCTTCGTTCTTTCCATAGATCTGGTGTCTTTTTGTTCCTCGATAATTTTTCTTACATCTTCTTACGATGTAGCCGTTTTTCTGTACAATAAAAATATCCGTTAATAATATTTTTTCCTATGACTGATATAAACAGAGTTCATTTTGTTCAATGCAGGTGCAAATTTTTTTTTGCATTCCACGTTTTAGTTTTATTAATAAATACTTAATAGTTTGGTATTTCTTAGAATAAATTTGTATTTTCATTATAAAAAATTATATTTATGTACTATTTTTGTGTTTAATATAATTTTTTCATTTAATTTTTTCTAAGCGAGAAGAGTTTCAACAGAAATACAAAACATTAAACCATATCGAGCGAGCGCAAGTGATCAAGAAATAAAATTAAAAAGTTAGATTAAAAAAATTTTTCGTGTGTATAATATGTATATACATACGTAATCTTAAAAGCAGTTTGTGGTAGGTTGCTTTTAATCCTGTGCTAAAAAAATCTATTAGAACCTGTCCTTACGTATCAAAAAACTACCAGAAACTGTCATTAAGAAATTTTGGTGGTTTCTAGTAGCTACCAGAAAACACCAAATCTACCAGAAACTGTCTTAATTGTATGAAAACTACCAGAAACTAATGATAAGTGTCATATTACATTTCTCATATAATATTACTAAAACTAAGATAATATTATCTAAATAGATTTCATTTAAATTTCATTCATAAAATAATAGAATAAAATAATAGAAGTCTAAGGCATTAACCTTAGCTTCAAATAAGTCTTGAAACTTTAATTAACAAACAAATAAAATCAACAACTTCAAGACTTAACAATATAATAATAATCTGTTTATATGTTATTTGTTTTCGGTCGGACCTTATGATTGTCATCTTTGTATTGAAATTTAATACAATTCTATCAAATCATCAGGTTTTGAAGGTAATTAATTTATTCATATTTTGCATGTGATTTAACATATATGACAATAACTAAATAATAATTGTTTACCAACATTGAATAATTTAAGACACTATATCAAGAACCCCTAAGAATTGTGATGAGCCCCATTTCCCAAAATTTTGTTCAGATTGTAAGTGTGCGTGTGTGTGTTTCCACATTGCCGAGCTGTTACGCCGCGCCGTGTGTTGCGCCAATCCGAGCGCTGGCGAACATTGTCGAGCGGCCCAAGGAGCCTCGAGCGAGAGAGCGCTCCCACCACTTGAGCAGTTAAGGGAGTTCAGCGAGAGAGTCTCAAGCGAGCGGACTTGCAAGACCGCCCGAGGACCGAGAACCTGTTAAAGGTCACGAGACACGAGGTGCTGAGATAGCGAGGACGACGAAAGAAGCGACGAGAAGCCCAGGTGGCGAGCCATGGAGATAGACGAGCACGAGCCCCGCTGTCCCAGCTAGAGTCCAACCGCCTGGACGAGCCCAAAGGACTGCCGCCGCGCGAGCTGCAGCGACTACCACGGGTCGCCTGTCAGCCAGCCACCGAGTCTAGGAGCTGCCACCGTCGACCCGAGCCACCATCTTTGCTTGGGCCACCCAGAGATCGGTGGGTAGTTTTCGCCGCGTCCGTCCGAGTTCGCGCGTTGAGCCGTAGCCGAGTGTGTAAGTGAAAGCGTGTGAAGAGTGCAAGCGAGTGAGTATGATAACCGTGTGCCCCTCAATTTGTTGAGTTCCTATTAAGCTAATAAAGACGTCCCTTCGACGATTATCCGAGCAAACAAAGAGTGTCTTTATTTTAGCCCCGCCACGATCGGTGGACTTTTATGTTTGCGATTATTTTCCTCGTAGCGAAGAACGTCGGGTCGCGTATTAACGGGACGTTCGGGAAAGCTGGGACTTGGAGCCCCCAGCAGATCGCCCCGTTACAAATTGGCATCCCAGTCAGCGAGCGCGCTGAGAGCGAGAAGGACCACTGATTCCGGGAAGAGAGCCGACCGAACGCGCGCGCAAGTGTGTTTACGTAGGCAACAAAGCGAGAGTGTCGGGAACTCGAATTCTGAGAAGTGCCGCGCCGGGGCGAGCGAGCCGAAGCGGAATTTCGAGAATAGTTCGAGCCTTGTGAAAAGACCAAAATGCGCCGCCGCAATCAACACGAGGTCTTGCCGCATGAAGATGCCCTTCGGGTGCTCTTATAATCGCGTGAGTATCTTGCAAGGCACCGAAAAATTTTGAATAGCCCGATCGAGTACGTGCTAAGCGAGTTAGAGGCACATGGACTTAGCAGCGCGGGCAGTGACTGGATCTTGCGAGACCGTCTTTTTAGATTTGAATCGATAGCTCGCGATCCCCAGAACGAATTTATACCGACATACGAAAATGATTTCGCGCCTCCGGGGGTATCAGAAGAAGAAGACGCGGAATATTACGACGATGTCGAAGAAAATTTCGAGCAGCAGGGCGAGCTGCCTCGCGCCTCGCCGTCGTTAGGCGATGAGCCCCAGCGGGTTGGGTCTGTGTATGACCAGAGGGAGGGGACCGTTGCCCCGATAGCAGCCGGAGCCGCGCCCGGGCTGCAACCGATCGTAGTGCAAGCCGACGTTCACGCGCCACCCACAATTGCGATAGTGACAAGTACGGTCACGACTTCGGTGTACGCTACGCCGGTAACTACAGCCGTGATGGGTGGAGAGGTGCAACAGCTCGAGAGGTTGCGTTGGCGAGTGGGGAGGTTAGGACCATTGCATGGGGGAGATTTTCTTCCAGGAGCAAGAGGGTTGGAGTTATTTTTAGCGCACATGGTGCGCGAGCTGCACCGAGCCGCGCCGGCGGCCGGTAATGTAGGTATGCCGATAACCAGCGCCGCGTCCGATATGCCGCTAACGTCGGTGCCAGGACGGGGAGCGCGACTTCCCCGCAGCCAAAGCACGCCCTTGGAAGAGGGACAGCATGGGACAGGGCAGCCTAACGTGCGCCCTGCCCTCTTACCCTTGCGAATTAAAGCCTCACTCTCGGCAGCTCCTCCACCCACAAGCCGCATCATGTATCCTGAAGACGCCGATAGAATCGATTATGTCCCAAGTCCCCAGCCGCGACAGCCATCTCGACCCGCGGATGTCCCTCCGCAGCCGACGCCGCTTGCGCCGACGGGCGGAGAAAGTCAACGTTACATGAGTACGCGGTATTATACTGCACCGAGCCGCGAGCTTGAAGACGATGGGGGCAGCGAGTCATCCCACCGAAAGTATCTACCGAAGCCGCAACCGCGCCGCGATGAACGCTACTATGCGGATATTGTCGGACCGCGCGGGGATGTCACGGATCATCGGCAGGATTACACGGGTGAAATTTTCAATTTTCGACGCATGGCAGGGCATCGTCGAAAACCGCGAGTTACCATTCCAGAAACGCACGTCGTCACCGATCAGCTGGGCCGCGAAGGCCAGGGCTCGCGCCGTTCCGCGCGATCGGTTGTCTCGGACGATTCGGAGACAGAGTGGGAGCGGGAGTGCCGCACGCCCGGGGGAAGGTCGAGTCCCTACCGGAGAGCTCATTCTAGCAGCAAAGGGAGTTGCGGGTCGGAATCTGGGAGACAGTCTAGACACTTGGTCCATGAGGGGCCGCGTTATGCTAGGGCCGCGCCACCTCAGCAACCGGATTCACGCCGCGACGAAGATACCCGCAAGCGGGAGGATGCTGAGAAACGAGTATAGGACTTGTTCAAGCGTTGGCGCCTCTCCTGCTCCGTAGACGAGAAAAACACTAGCCCGGAAGAATTTCTCGATCAACTAGAAGATTGCCGTAGTAGCGCACGCGTCGACGAACTTGACTTTTTAGGCGTGTTATCGAGTATTTTTACGAAGCAGGCCGCGACGTGGTTCCGCGCGCGGAAGCACGGGGTTACATCGTGGAGCCTTTTTTGCCGCGCCTTCAAGCGTTGCTTCATGACCGAATACGACGAGGAAGATCTGCTTGAGGATCTGCGCCGCCGTACACAGGCCAAGGGAGAAAAAGTCGTGTCATACATCTCGAGCCTGAAATACATTATTTCGCGTTTTAAGAAGCCACCCTTGATTCGTACTATCGTCAAGATTGCCCACCGGAATCTAACGCCCGAGTACAGCCGAGCCATGCGAGATCGAATCGTCGAATAACTCGACGATATAGAGCATTACGGGCTCAGCTGGGAGCGCCAGCTGACACGCGAATGCAAATACGCGCCTCCGCTCTCAGCGGACAAGATGACCGTGAAAGAAGCCGCGTACCCGGGCGGCTCAGCCCAGAGCGCAAGGGCAGCTGAAGTGGCTATCAAGGAAATCGAAGCGGAGGCCTCCGAGTCGTCAGTGAAGAACGCCGGGAAAAAGGCGAAAGCAAAGAAATCGAGCGTCGTGAAAACTACCTCCGCGCAGGTAGCCGCAGCGTCCCAAGCCCTATCCGCCCCTGTAGCAGAAGCAATACCGATTTACGCAGCCGCAGCTCGAGCGGAAGGGCAAGCCAAATTGCCGAATGCGCGCCCGCAGGCTCAGTTTACCGCCGTGCCAGCACCCGAAGCCACAGTTGGAGTCAATCTGACGTCGTGCTTCCTATGCCGCGGAGTAGGACATAGCAGTGATGCGATATGCCAAGCATTCTGGCGTGTGCGCAGTGGCGACCTTATCCTGATTGGCTGCAGCTCACGCGCGCGACGCTAGTCACTAAAGCGCACGACGCTAGTCACTAACGTCGCGCGCGTCAGCCGCAGCCAATCAGAACGAGGTCGCCACGGCGCACACGCCAGAATGCTTGGCATATCGCATCACTGGGACAGAGATCCGCCGATTCTCCACAGCGGCAATGCTATAAATGCAAAGCAATGCGAGCAAAGGAAAGCAGTGATCGATGAGCTGCGACGCAACCCTTAGCATCATCCGCCGTCATAGCAGTACCCGCGTCTGTACCAGCACCCGCGTCGGGAGTCGTGTGCCAGGTATGCAATACACCTGGATTCGTGTATAAATCGTGCCCCACTTGCGCCAGTGCTAGGTCGGGAAACGGAAGTAAATGCCTCCGCGTCCCCCGTGGGCCGGGGAGAAGACAACGCTAACGAGAAGGACTAAGAACTAAGAACGTGACAATCGAGGAGGGCGACGAGAGCCCCGACGAGTCGAAGCCACCGGAGCCGCCAGATTCATGGCCCTTGGCGTTCGACAGTGAAGAGGCACGACGCGCCTTTGAAAATTTAGACCGCATTAAGATAGGAATCGAGATCTTAGACGCCGATTTAAAAAGTACGAGCGCCGCGTCGAGTCGAACGAACGGAAAAATGAACGCCGCGTCGAGTCGAACGAACGGAAAAACGAACGCTTTCACGGATGAAAGATTGAGCCTGTCGATACAACCGCACGTGGAAATTAGTATCGATAAGGGAGGGAGGGATGAAAGACCGGGGTCTTTTATTTCGAAACAAGAAGTCAGACCGTTTTTGGAGTGCGCAGAGGGTAGTGCCGCCCAGGGGGGAGAGACAAAAGACAGGAATTTTTAACCTTTAAACGAGTCGAGTCCTCAGTCCCAACGCTTGCAGAGGGAAGTGAGCCTGACAATAGCGCCGAGCGAGAAAACGACGACGTAGCGGGTACCACCCTCGAGAATAGAAAATTTTTATGGGTCGAGTTAGGTGGTGCGCGTTACAAAACATTGTTTGACACAGGAGCAATGATATCTCTGATAGGCCCAGAAGTCGTAGGTAAATTCAAAGATCATTTAGCCGAGTGCAACATGCTTGTTAGCAATGTAAATGGTGGGGTAACGAGAGTGATGGGATCGTTACGAGTATATAATCGAGTCAGGCTAATGCAATTTGCCGGGTCGCTGGAGAACCCGGGAACCATGTTATACGGGGAATGCGCCGGAATATCCGAAATCGACAACGAGCAGTAAACCGTGATCGCCGATCTCGTCGAGGGAGTCTTGACTTTAGCCAAGTCAGTGCCGGGCTGCACACCACTTACTCAACATGTAATACGCGTAACTAACGAAGCGCCAAATATTACAGCGATTTGAACAAAGCGACGATTCGCGACTACTACCCGCTACCGAACATGGATTCGATACTGGATCGGCTCCGGAAGGCCAAGTACTTGTCGAAAGTAGACTTATCGCACACGTATTATCAGATCCAGATGGAAGCCGCGAGTAAACGATTTACTGCCTTTGCCGTGCCGGGTTCAGGCTTGTGGAAATTTACACGTATGCCGTTTGGCTTAACCAATGCGCCCATGACCTTCCAGCGTTTGATCGATGCTCTTTTCGGCCCGGAGTTACAGCCGAAAGTGTTCGGTTATCTAGATGATATGATTATCGTGACTGAGACATTCGACGAGCATTTCCAATACTTGCGCCTTGTCCTGAAAAGATTAGTCACCGCGGGGTTGGAAGTTAAACGAGAGAAATGCGAGTTTCGTGTAGCCAGCTTGACTTATCTGGGTTTTATTCTAGATGACGAAGGTCTCAGGCCTGATCCCAAGAAAGTCGCGCCGGTAGTCAAGTACCCAGCGCCACGAGACGTGAAAGAGTGGCGCCGATTCCTAGGGATGGTAGGTTGGTACGCTAGATTCATTGATCGAGATTCCGAGATTAAGTTGCCTCTCGTGAAACTATTGCGACAAAGCGCCGAGTGGGAATGGGATAATGATCAGCAAGAAGCGTTTGCCAAGTTAAAAAGAGCCTTAACAACAGCACCAGTGCTCGCGAGGCCTGACTTTGCAAGGCCGTTCAAAGTTCAGACCGACGCGAGCAATTTTGCCATTTAAGCCGTTTTGACACAAGAAAGTGAGGATGGCGAGCATCCAATCGTTTACATAAGCCGCGTCGTGACCGCTCCAGAGCGAAATTATACGACAACCGAGACGGAGTGCCTCGCCGTGGTCTGGACCTTAAAGAAACTGCGCCCGTACCTTGAGGGGTACCATTTTACCGTAATCACAGACCACAGCGCGTTAAAGTGGCTCAAAGAGTTGCGGGAGCCGACGGGACGTTTAGCCAGGTGGGTGCTCGAGATGCAACAGTGGCATTTTGACATTGTTCATTAAAAGGGAGCGATGCACCATGTACCTAATACCTTGTCGAGCCTTGATGTTGATGAGCCAAACGATGATTGCGCCGCGTTTGAAGAAGTCCACGACGAGTGGTACCTTCGGATGCTTCGGGATGTGCCGGAGAGATCGAGCCAATACCGAGTATAGACATCGCGACGATCTCTTGCTAGATCCGATAAATTTTCGTGAAGAAACGTGGCGCCTCGTCGTGCCGAGCGAATATCGAGAACGTGTAATGATAGACGCTCATTGCACGCTGTCGTCGGGCCATTTGAGTCTAGCGAAAACGTATGACAGAATTGCCCGCGAATACTACTGGTAAGGGATGTATCACGATGTTCGTAATTTCATAGCTGCGTGCGTGCCGTGCCAGCAGTTCAAAGTGCTACAAAAAGCCAAGCAAGGCTTATTGGGTAAGAGAATCGTCAAAGGGCCTTGGGCCGTAGTCGCCGCTGATCTAATGGAATTCCCGCCAAGCAAGAGCCAGCACAAGTATTTAATTGTGTTTCACGATCTTTTTACGCGATGGATTAAAGTAAAGCCGCTCCGGAAAGCGGACGGGATATCGGTAGCCCGCGCCTTAGAGAAGCTTATCCTCTTCCGCTGGGGGCACCCGACTTTTTCTTGACTGACAACGGTCGAAAGTTTGTAAATAGAGTCGTACAGAAAACGTTAACCGAGTACGGAGTTTCCTACGTTTTAACGCCACCATATCATCTGCAAGCAAACCCCGTGGAGAGAAGCAATCGGACGTTAATAACCACGATAGCCGCCTTCGTCGGGGCTGATCACCGGTGTTAGGACGAGCACGTCCACGAGTTTAGACACGCAGTCAACACAGCCGTGCAATCAACTACTCGGGTGTCACCCGCTTTTCTTAATCATGGTCGTCTTTCACGCCCGGTAAAAAGCTTGCGCCGCGAAGTCAAAGGACAAGAACTTCTCGAGAAATTAGATCCAAACGTGTGGATCGACTGAATAAAACGCCTTGACGCGCTTCGCGACGTGGTCGCCCGAAATATTGATAAAGCCCAAGACAAACAAGCCGCGTATTACAACCGAAGAAAAAGAGCCGTGAAATTTGCCGTGGGCACGTGGGTATTGCGCCGATCGCATCACCTGTCTGACGCCTCGGCGAAATTTAACGCCAAACTCGCGCCGAAATACGAAGGACCATACGAAATCGTTAAAGTGAAATCGCCGTCGGTTTACGTGCTCAGGAAAGGGATAGCACCAAATTTCAAAGAGCAACAAGTGCATGTATCGGAGTTAAAGAAATTCGTAGCGCCTCGCCTTGCCAAGAAGACGACCGCGTCTTCTTGATGTACGCGTTAGAGCCGTGCCGAGTCTAGAAGATAACAGTATCTTCCTGGCAACCGAGTCGCGCCGCGTTAGGGTAACCCACTTAGAATGAAATCATTCTAAAGATTTTGTTTAACAGGACGATGGCCTGGTCGGAGCAGGGGGATTTAGCTCGCATCACCTCGGCAAGAGCAGCTGCCGCCGCCGAAGCTCGAAGTGTCGGAGCCCAAGGAATCCAGCCAGAAGATCCCATGCCTCAGTTAATGTCCATCAGCGAGGAAAACATGGCGGCCGTGAACGACCGGCCCCAGTTACTGGGAGCTTACGGCGATGCTCCGGATTCCAGCACGCAAGTGGCCGACGAAGCTATGGAATTTGAGGCCGTTACAGAAAACTCAGGCAAACAGGCCGCCAATGCAGCTGCTGATTCTGTTGATCCCAGCGATCCGGTCGTTGCCGACATTGATGCCTATCTGGCTCAAGGAGCCATTCCAAAGTGGCTGCCGGTCAACCGAGCCATGGAGCTTCCGACTACATCGCCGTTAATCCAAGAGTCAGCCGCCACGAGCCGACCGGATCGCAACCGAAGCCTCGCCGTCGCTTCAAGAGCCGGCAGGGTCGTTATCAGTTGAGCGAGAAACAGCTGCATCATCGCCGTCGCTTCAAGAGCCGACAGGGTCATCATTAGCAGCACGAGAAGCAGCAGCCTCATTGCCGTGCACTTAAGAACAGCGGACTGCACCGACGCCGATGCCGGTCCCATCTCGAGTGCCTGCTGGGAGCATTCCTATACAAACCATCCGGCCGCCCCCTCTTTCTTCTGAGGCCAGCTGAGAACTGAGAGGACCAACACCATCACGTTCCGGAGCACAGCTGTCAGGGAACCACCCTCAGCCCGAGGGAATATTTTTGGTCGATTTAACTGCCAGTTGCCGACCGTCGAGACAGGACCCAGCACTCGAACGAGAGTCCACCCAAAGGACCGAAGAGCCGTCTTGAGCACGCCGCCGGGGGCCGCGTCAGTTTCAGCTAGACGACTAAGAGTCCCGTTACGCCTGGCCCTACAGCACCTCCCGAGCCAGTTCAGAACCCGGACCTCCGACGCAGACGAGGGCAGAACCATCGCTTGCCGCCGCCGGGAGACGCTCTCCTCGACCCTACACTGACTGCCGAGAGGTTCGCCTTAACGAAGTGATTTTTGGGGGCCTCGCCGCCATCCTGACTGATAGGAGCGTCAACCCCCCGCCCAGAACCTGCTTTAATTGCTAGCGCTCAGGTCATTGGCATCGTCATTGCCAGGTGCCACACAACCGCCGCTACTGTATCAATTCCGGCCGGAGTGGAGTAGAATTGTTGACATGCCCGCGATGCGGGAACACTCATCGCTGCTCGTTGGCTGGCCAACTAGACGGAGCCCGCGTCGTGCCACCGCCGGGACAACTGAAAGATCCATGGGAGCGACCGTCTGCCGTCCCCGAGCCACGATCCGGAGCGCCTGCACCGTCGAGACCACCTCGCAGTTCCACCCAACCGGAGCTACCGCCTATCCGTCAAGCGACGGGGCCAACATAGCGCCCGCCGGTGCCTCTGCGAGAGCCCCAGCTAGTCCATGCCCTGGAATTAATTGATGGTCTGGGTCTTCAACTTCGCGAGCGAGTCCTGGAACGACTTCTTCAGGGGCCTCACTCAGAGTCCAACAACGTCATCATGCGAATTTTGGAGCAGACTCGTGATATGCGTCCCGAAGTGAACGCGTTGTGGAGCTGACGTTAGCCGAGGACAGAAGAATCTAATAAGTGGAAGGGACAGATCATGAGCCTTAGAGACTTTAAGAGTTGTGTTTTTAATTTTTGTAATCCATTTTTCTTTTTTATATATTACTTTATTTTTCCTGTACTAGTTATATTTTGTTTTTTCAATACGATTTAACTGTATTAACCCATTAACGCCCGAACGGATACTTTTGGACACCAAAGTTCAGAGCTTCACTGTACAACGAGTTCAAATGACAAATGAGTTCTAAACCAGTGCATTTTGTGCGTTGAAACTCGAACTTTTGAATGATGTTCAAAAGTCCAAAAAATTAGTTTTTTTACGTGAAAATTGCAAATTAAACAAAAAAACGCCACTTTTTGGAAAAGATTTTTTGGAAAATCACCTTTTTCTTTGACTTTGCATTTTTTTACATACACAAAGCCAACAAATAATGCGTCCATGGATCCTAAGCTAAGATTTGGTGGGTTCAGAGTTAAAAAAAATTTTTTTAAGCCGATAAAATGGCGTTTGAAACGTAAAATTTTATTTTAAATCTTTAGCCATTTTTTTCTCAATTTCTGTAAAATGTAGGATACATTCATACAAAGCAAAAATGTCTTAAAATTAGTCAAACAACACTATAAAATTTTTTCAGAATTTTCTAAGACAATTTTTGATTTTTCGGAAAATTGCAAAAACCAATTTTCAGAAAATCGTCTAGAAAAAATTTGAAAAAATTAAACCGTATTCCTTAACTGATTTTTTGGATTGTTAAAGTGTTTTTAGTAAGTTGAAAATTTGAGTGTTGTTTGACCAATTTTAAGACATTTTTATTCTGTATGAATGTATCCTATAGTCTACAGAAATTGAGAAAAAAATTGCTAAAGATTTAAATTAAATTTTTACGTTTCGGACGCCATTTTATCGGCTTAAAAATTTTTTTTCTCAACTCTGAACCCACCAAATTTTAGCTTAGGGTCCATGGACGCTTTATTTGTTGGTTTTATGTATGTAAAAAATGCAAAGACAAAGAAAAAGGCGATTTTTCAAAAAAACTTTTCCAAAAAGTGGCATTTTTTTTGTTTAATTTGCATTTTTCACATGTAAAAACTAATTTTATAGACTTCTAAACATAACCGTTCAAAAGTTCGAGTTTCAATGCACAAAATGCACTGGTTCAGAACCCATTTATCATTTGAATTCGTTGTACAGTGAAGCTCTTAACTTTGGTGTACAAAAGTGTCCGTTCGGGCGTTAATGGGTTAACCAATAGATCAAGAGCCAAAGAAGGCGATTTTTGTATTACGAGACTGCGTGATCGACGCCGAAAAAGAGTTGTCGCGATAGCGAATATTATAACTACAAAATTTTGTATTGCGATTGAGGAAGCACGGGGAGATACGAAAATCTGTTCAGATTGTAAGTGTGTGTGTGTGTGTGTCCGCGTTGCCGAGTTGTTACGCCGCGTCGTGTGTCGCGCCATACCGAGCGTCGGCGAACATTGCCGAGCGGACCGAGGAGCCTCGAGCGAGAGAGCGCCCCCACCACTCGAACAGTTAAGGGAGTTCAGCGAGAGAGTCTCAACCGAGCGGACGTGCGGGACCGCCCGAGGAGCGAGAACCTGTTAAAGGTCACGAGACACGAGGGGCTGAGATGGCGAGAACGACGAAAGAAGCGACGAAAAGCCCAGGTGACGAGCCAGGGAGGTAAACGAGCACGAGCTTCGCTGTCCCAAAGGACTGCCGCCGCGCGAGCTGCAGCGACTACCACGAGCCGCCTGTCAGCCAGCCGCCGAGTCCAGGAGCTGCCACCGTCGACCCAAGCCACCATCTTTGCTTGGGCCACCCAGAGATTGGTGGGTAGTTTTCGCCGCGTCCGTCCGAGTTCGCGCGTTAAGCCGTAGCCGAGTGTGTGAGTGAAAGCGTGTGAAGAGTGCAAGCGAGTGAGTATGATAACCGTGTGCCCCTCAATTTGTTAAGTTCCTATTAAGCTAATAAAGACGTCCCTTCAACTATTATCTGAGCAAACAAAGAGTGTCTTTATTTCAGCCGCGCCACGATCGGTGGACGTCTAATTTCGCGAATATTTTCCTCGTAGCGAAGAACGTCGGGTCGGGTATTAACGGGACGTTCGGGAGAGCTGGGAGCCCCCAGAAGATCGCCCCTTTACAGAATATACATATTGTAATGTATGTGGATACGAGCGAGGCGACGCGAGGTAGGGATTACAAGCGTGTGTACGTGCGAGTACACAGATATGGAGTAGGGTGAGAGAAGTAAGAGACAAATAAATTACTGTATCAATAATACGAGTGTCTTCAATAACCTGCTCCTCCTGAATCCTGCACCACGATCGATTTATTACACTGGCGAAGAGGACGAACAGCCAGGACTCAGGACAAGCCCTCACGTGACGAGCGTTCGACCTACACTCGACTACACTTTGGATTGGAGCACGGGCGGAACAGTATCCATATCACACAACCGCATCGGGCTTACGCGAGCGGCAACAGACGATTCCGACGAGGACATACGTCACGTTAATCTATGAGTGCTGATAAAAAAACGCAAAATTAACGGTAGGTGAAGCATATCAACTTCGAAAAGCGGAAATAATCAAACACCTACAATCACGAGGGATAACCGTCGACGAGATAACCTCGAGGGACGACTTGAGACAGCAACTAGTACAGCTTGTTAAGGAAGAGGGCGACGTCGCGATACAGGAAGTTCCAACAAACACAGAGGTAAACGACGGAGAGGAAGACACCATGTCGTCCGAAATAAAATTATTGTTCAAAGAAGCGGACGACTGGGAAGCGTTCACAGAGCGACTAGAACTCCACTTCGTTGTTAAGAAAATAACGGAAGAAGAAAAGAAAACAGCTCTACTACTAACACATATTGACGAGGCAACATACAAGCTTTTCAAAGCTTTATGTGCACCTGCTAAACCGGCAGAGAAATCGTACAAGGATCTGGTAAAACTCCTCGCAGATCGACTCAACCCCAAGCCTTTCGAATTAATGGAACGATCCAAGTTCAACAGAGCGAAACAAGAATCAGGTGAGTCAATAGCCGAATTCGCCACAAGACTAAGGCAACTGGCCATCCATTGCAACTACGAGGATAATTGGAGTAAAGCCATGCGAGACCAGTTTGCGTGTGGAGTCCGCAATGAAGCAACAAGATTCGAACTATTCAAAAAGAAAGATCTAACGTTTGAAACTGCGCTGGAAGAGGTCTTTGCAAGAGAAGAAGCAACACAAAATGCCGAGGGAGTGGCACAGATGCCAACAAATAAAAGCTCCAAACAAGGGAGTTTCGCGATAGACCAAAAAAAACACGGCCGTTATCGGCCTTCGCCGGCGAATTACTCAAAACACCGTGGTGAAAAGAAGTCACAACCAGCAGAAACCAAGTGCTATTGCTGCGGAAAAAAGGTCACGAGACAAATGAGTGCAAATACCGGAGCCGGACTTGTGATTTCTGCCATAGGAAGGGACACTTGGAAAGAGCCTGCATTAGGAAGCAAAAAGCGTCGAATAAGTTCCTAGAGGAGAAAAGCAGCGAATCCGAGAGCGACAGCAGTGACGGGAGCAGCGAGAGCAGCACCTCACCAAGTAGCAGCAACTTCATCGATTTTTACAATATAGTACCGGTAGCAAGTATATCTGATTGTAACGCGATTTGCGCCGAACCGATATTCTTTGATGTCATTATTAATAGTAAGACGGTAGCGATGGAATTCGATTCGGGCACGTATTATAGTGTGATGTCTGAGGGGTTTGTTTCGCGAACGTTCAAGAACACGAAAATCGATAAGTCGAAAATAAATTTAATCTCATACGAAAACAAAATGATGGAGCCTCGAGGCCAACTCACGAATCTAACGGTTACTTTTAATAACAAAACCGAAAAACTAAACTGTCTTATTTTGAAGGGCAATAAAGTTTCGCTGATCGGAAGGCAGTGGCTATCAATTTTCGGAGCTTGGCCATTAGAGTGATTATTGACATCGGGCGTCACGACTAAAAGTAAACAAGAAATATTCAACGTGCGAGTCGAGAGCGTGAGCGAGAAATTACTAAAGGAATTCGAGACTCTTTTCAGCGACACGCCGGGAATATATAATA
This sequence comes from Anagyrus pseudococci, assembly GCA_030522585.1. NCBI lineage: Eukaryota > Metazoa > Arthropoda > Insecta > Hymenoptera > Encyrtidae > Anagyrus > Anagyrus pseudococci. The sequence goes on along the minus strand of JAPYYQ010003360.1, from coordinate 3,308 downwards.
AACGCGAAATTAAAATTCACGTAAAACCGAACATAAAACCGGTAGCATTAGGAGCAAGGCATATGCCATGCGTACTAAGACCCAAGGTCGAGAAAGAACTAGATCGATTAGTTAAATTGGGTAATCTGGAAAAAGTCGAGTCTAGCCAATGGGCAACGCCGATCGTACCGGTACAGAAAGGCAATGGTAAAATTAGAATTTGCGGTGATTTCAAGGTAACGTTGAACCCACACTTGCAAATCACAAAGCGCCCATTAGCGAAAATTGATGACATTTTTGCAGTGATGCAGAACGGCTTAATATTTTCGCAACTTGACTTACCACATGCGTATATGCAATGCGCGGTAGAGAAAGATTCGCGGAAATTTCTAACAATAACCACTCACGTTGGACTTTTCCAATATACGCGCATGATGGAAGGTATCAGCATCGCCCCAAGCGAGTTTACCCAAATCATGACCGAGTGTTTGCAAGGTATACCAAACGTTATAAATTACATGGACAATATTTGCGTCACCGGCAAAACGAACGAAGAGCACTACAAAAATTTGCGAACGGTGTGTAGACGACTTACAGAACGCGGCCTTCGATTAAATAAAGAGAAATACGAGTTTATGAAGGATAGCATCGAATTATTAGGATTCGTTATTGATAAACACGGCCTACACAAAGCCAAATCGAAGGTGATAGCGATGTATGAGGCACCGCCCCCGGAAAACGCTAAACAGCTCGAGTCATTCCTTGGATTGGTTAACTTTTACGAAAGATTTTTAGAAAACAGGTCAGTTAGACTAAAGCCATTATTTGACTGTGCACGGGCAGATAAATTCGAATGGTCCAAGGAATGCGACGAGGCGTTTAGATGGGTAAAGAATGAAATGATTTCGCCAAAAGTGTTGGCACATTACGATCCCAACCAAGAATTGATATTAGCGTGCGTCGCATCCCACTACGGTTTAGGCGCGATATTGTCACACAAGTACAAAGACGGAACCAAAAAACCAATCGCGTTTGCATCGAAAAAAATTCCAGAGAAAGAGTTAAATAGGGCAATAAATAATAAGGAGGCAGCAGCGATCGTATTTGGTTTCAAAAAATTTTACAGTTTTGTTTTTGGTCGCAAGGTAATTTTACGCACAGACCACAAGCCACTCGAATTCATTTTCAGCCCGAAAAAAGGCATTCCGCAAACGACAGCTTCAAGACTGCAGCGATGGGCAATTTTCCTATCAGGGTTCGATTATACAATAGAGTGGGTAAAGTCGAGCGAGAATGCAAACTGCGATGCGTTATCGCGATTGCCCATCGAAGACAAAACTGAGATTTTCGATGCGGCAAACTCACAGTTAAAATTTATTACGGAAGAAGCGAAAGTTGTCGATTACGTCACGATAAAAAAAGAAACAAAACGAGACGCCTACCTAGCCCGCGTAATTAGATTTTGTATTTTCGGCTGGCCCGGGAACAGCAGAGATCTTTCTGAAGAAGAAAACAAATTTTTTACAAAACAACACGAGTTATCGGTAGAAGATCACTGTCTTTTTTGGGGGTACAGAATAGTGATTTCACAAAACTTGCGTGACAAAGTTTTAAATGACCTACACTTGTCACATTTAGGAATAGTTAAGATGAAGGCGTTCGCACGGTCGTACGTGTGGTGGCCGGGAATTGACGCCGACATCGAAGATATCGCTAACCACTGTAACACTTGCGTCATAAACCGAAAGGCACCAGCTCACGCGCCACTTACACCATGGCCTTGGCCAGATAAAGCGTGACAAAGAGTTCATTGCGACTTCCTAGGGCCCTTTTATAACGATATGTACCTAATTGTAATCGATGTATATTCGAAATGGCCGGAAGTAATAAACGTCAAACAAAACACTAAAGCGAGTAAGTTGATAGAGGTATTTGAAATGCTATTTGCAAGGCACGGACTGTGCGAACATTTAGTTTCAGACAACGGGAGACAGTTAGCAAGCGAAGAGTTCCACGAATACCTACACAAGAACGGAGTTAAACATAGCTTCTCACCGCCATATCACCCGGCGTCAAATGGCGCAGCGGAAAACTTCGTGGGAATTTTTAAGGACAAGGTGTTCAAAATTATAAAAGGGGGAAAAAAGTAGATACAGCGGTCCATCAATTTTTGTTTGACTACCGCAGCGCACCTCATAGCACGACTGGAAAATCACCGGCACAATTATTGTACAGGCGGGAAATCCGCACGCGATTCGACCTGTTGCGGCCCAACTGGCGAAAAAATGTCAAAGAAAAACAAGGCGCACAAATAGCGGCGAGATCGCAGGCACGTAAGGTGCAGCTTCGGGAAGGCGATTCCGTTATGATCGACGATTATACCAAGTCGGGGGAAAAACGGATCAAGGGCCAGATAGTTAAACAACTATCCCCATCAACTTACCAAGTACAGACCGAAACAGGTCGAGTCAATTTGCGTATTGCGTAAATAGCGTATTGTCCAGGGCAACAAACTTAAAAAAAAGGAAGAATTGTAATGTATGTGGATACGAGCGAGGCGACGCGAGGTAGGGATTACAAGCGTGTGTACGTGCGAGTACACAGATATGGAGTAGGGGTATCGGAACACGGCCGAGGCAAATGAGAGAAGTAAGAGACAAATAAATTACTGTATCAATAATACGAGTGTCTTCAATAACCTGCTCCTCCTGAATCCTGCACCACGATCGATTTATTACACATATATATTTTAAGTGGCACAGTAGCCACTTATAATATATATGTATATTCGTATATAAGTAAGTTCGTATATAAATAAATTTTTATTTTTTCGATTCGACCATTTTTGAAAAATGGTCAAAAATTGGCCTAAATCGTTATGAGAAAATTTAGACGTATTCTATGGCTGATTCTAAGCATTTTTTGTTTCGTACATTTTTCTTGTAGCAGTATGATTTAACGAAAAAAAAATCGACAAATTTAAAAACGAATTTAGCATTCAAGTCAGTAATTTGTTAAAAAAAAATTTTTTTAGATATTTTAAATCATACAATTTCAAAGTTTAGACATCGAGGCCACGATATTTTTTGGTACCAAGAGTAAGAAAAAATCAGAAGAAGGTGAAAAATGACTTTGAAAAAAAAATTAAATAAGTCGCGTTTTCTTCTAGTTCTTTGGATTTTTCCATAATACAGAAATTTTAAATAATTTTGTCATGGTAACCATTCAAACATAGACATATAAGAGATAGACTGAGTGCTCTTATGGGAGACTTGAAGCTCGGACTGAGAGAGAAAGAAGATGTTTGGGGTGGCTTCTTTCTCTCTCTA
>JAPYYQ010003359.1:0-16352 GCA_030522585.1 Anagyrus pseudococci | reverse complement strand
CCACTTCTGATAAATTGTAGGACTTACACACCTACAATTAGTCCGTCAGGAATGAAAAAGATTAATTCAATACATGAATTATAAAAATCAGAACTTTATATAACAATCACAGAGACGATGTGTTACGCTCGCGAATTCGAGATAATCTGACAGATTTTCCGGTTATGACATGAACGTTCGCGCATTGCTCTCGCGCGTTCACTATTTCGCTGTTATATTTGTTCGAACGTCGTAACCTATAGGTTACGACGCTTACAATATAAAGATTAATATATTTTGACTATCAATTTTGCGAGAGCACGCAACGGCCGGAGCTTATTCAAGAAGGGTGCGCGGTGCGGAGTAGGCACACTGTTGTAACGTTTAATTTCATCGGATTTATATAATTTTTCGCCATTTCTCGCTTTTCGAAATTTTCAGTGTCTATTCAATATTTTCCGTGTATTTCAATAAAATTTGAATTTGTAACTGAAACAATAATTCAACTGCATTTTAATTTGAAAGGTCCAATACACAATAATCTTTATTATATGAGGATACGTGTAAACAGTATATTTTTTGTGCAATACGTGCTTGAAAAGCGCCAACTAACTTGCGTGGGCTAAATGGCCTATTACACTACGCCGTGTGTTATTTTACTTACGCGTGGAGGCGCATTGATCGAGCGTTACGTAATGAAAAAAAACGTCACGTTCATTTATCCCACTTAAAACCACTGATTGCACAAAATATAATATTCAACGAGTGTGGTAGTGGCCATATCGCACTTGAGCGGCGACCAACGCCACCCCCGTGTGTTATTGGCAACTTACCACACTCGTTGCACAATATACTATTAATGCTCAACCTCACATATCTCTACGTTTTGTAAATATGTAAACATAATTTGGTTGAAATATGTAGTAAATTAAGTAAAAGTCTTTTTTAACCAAAATTACTTAAACTTATTCATTTATGATTGTAATTTCAATTTTATTCACAATATAAAATAATTCAAAAGGTACGGTTGCCAATTTCAATTTTATTCACAATATAAAATAATTCGAAAGGTACGGTTGCCAATGCTTTATTATGAAAAATTTTAAAAATTAAATAAGACTTGTGGAGGTATGTAAAGCTCAACAATGAAAAAATTTGTTTGCACATATTCTCACATTATGAATATATTTAATGCAAATTATAGTATGCCCTTGAATACAAAATGTAATAAGATAATTACGCCTACTAGTTGCGCATTATTCGCAGTGCATCAAAGAAGTATAGTTTGAATAAATTAAAATAGTTTAAAATTTGTGTCCAAAAATTTAATAGAAAATTTAATGGTCCTTATTTTTTCTACTTAAGGTAGTTATTACCTACAATCAAAGTAATGATAATGAGCTGAAATTTTGCAAATATGTTCTTTTTGTATTAATAAATAAGTATGTTAAATCATAAAAAATTTGCCCGTTTAGTTTTCGAGATATCCTTGATCAAAATTCGTCTTTTTTTAATGATTCAACATTCGCTATATGGCGACGGCAGATGAGGTGCGTCTTTGTTTTAAGAAAATTATTTCACTTGTATTGCTAAGTATTACAAAATGTAGGTTAATTTAATTCAAACATTGATCTTACTTATGATTAAATTTAAAAATATTAACCATACAGTTTAAAAGTTATGCTTATTCCAAACTCATAAAATGATGCAAATTAGAGAAAAGCCTTTGATGTAGCAACGTACTACGCGAGTCAAGATTTTATTGAAATTATTAAAATTTTATTTATTTTAATCGTATCACATTATTGAGTACACGAATATTCACCTTTTTGATTATTTTGATTTTTCGTAAACAAAAAATTACAATTTTTTTCATATTTAATGTATTCATTTGTTTTGACTAGCGCAATTGGGTAATATCCACTTTAAAAAGAATTTGAGGAGTTGGCGAACAAAACGAGCAGAAAAAAAGTCTCCCTAGTTGTAAAACAAGTTTTTATTGTTTTTAGTTAATTTTTGAATACGTAGTCCAACCGCACACTTTATGTTATGAGAATAACATTTTAACTTTGTCTGTTTATTACATAAACCGCAAAGTTAAGAATGAAATAATACTTCATTGTCGGTTTTATAAAGACACTTCAACCTCTTTAGTATTAGTGACTTTAAAAATAAACAATGGTAAATGAAAGATTGTTTAAGTGGCTTTTTTACATCTTTTTCCATTGCACTTTTTTTTACCATTTTTTATTATTTTAATAGAATATTAAATTTTTATATGTGTATATTTATACATACTTAAATAAAAAACTATATTACTTTACAGATAATTCTGAAAACAATGCAACTCTACCTATCGTGCCTATAGAGAAACCTAGTACTATTAGTGGTGTAAATATTAATAGTTCTGAAAACAATGAAACTCTTCCTATTGAACCTACAGAGGAACGTAGTACTATTAGTGATGTAACTATTAATAGGTCTAAATACAATGAAACTCTACCTACAGAGGAATCTAGTGCTATTAGTGATGTAAAGTGATGTAAATATTAATAGTTCTAAAAACAATGAAACTTTACCTATTGTACCTACAGAGAAACCTAGTATTATTAGTGATGTAAATATTAATAGTTCTATAAACAATGAAACTCTTCCTATTGTACGTACAGAGGAACCTAGTATTACTAGTGATGTAAATATGAATACTCCAGTTATGTTTAATGGTTTGTTTTATTTTTAACTTATTACCGATTTTTAATAAAATTAGAAAAATAAACAAATGCATGAATTTGTAGTTGTTTTTAAAGTAACAATAATATGTTTTTTTACAGATAATGCAGAAAGTGATATTAGTCAGCTTAACGTACCAAGACCGAAGGCAAAAATTATTAGCGTAGAAAAAGTTGAGCCACCTATCAATATAAATGGTTTGTTTTGTTTTATACCTCTCGTTAATTTAGAAAAAAAAATTAGAAATATTGAAAATCTATAAATTTCAAATTTTATAAAATATTTGTTATTTTTCAAATGTTTTATGGATATTCCAGTAAATTTTTGACTTAAATATTAGTTTACTTCAACTTTTCTATTTGGCAATCTACAAAAAAAGATATGAATATGACATATATACTTTAAGAGTCTGTCTAAGTGCCCCTTAAGTACGCTAAAGTAAATATTAATAGATATACATCCAATGACTTGAGTACATACTAAACAGCGTTTGTTAATTGCTCTCTTACACATAGTAAATATTAGCGTATATAAGGGGCTTCTAGACACTTCATTTTTTTAGTGCTTATATCAATCGAATGGTACAAGAATTTGAACTCAGACCGACAAGATTACAAATTCTTCTCTTTACCAATCAAATTATAGCATGCCCTACGTATAATATATTGTTTGAAACATAATTATCGTAATAATAGAAGTTTATCTATTACTTATCATCATTTTAATTATTAATTCTTTTTATTCTATTTTGTTTTTAGATGTCAATAAAAGATGCATTGATTTGAAAACTTTAAGTAAGTCTAAACCTGCTCAAGTAGAAACACTCCAGATAAAAAACATAACTGAACAGGTAGAAGTATATTTTAGTAATATTGACTCCAACAATGAATCAATTAGTTATAATGATTTTGAAAATTATGAAATCGTACAATTCGAAAATAATAAATATGATATAGATAATAGTGTTCAAAATGAAGATCTAAAGTGCTTTCAAGATGTCATTACGATTACTAACAGCTTTTTAAGTGAAACCAATGCAACGTCTAAGAACAATAAAACTGAAGAAGTTTTTAATAATATTGAATTTGTATTTGATCCTGCAGATAACAAAGATGATCTTTCGTATAATAATGAATTACGAAATAATAGCCTTGATTCAGCTGACTCAGTTAAAGCTGATCAAGAAGATGCTAATGATTTTACTTTAAATAAAAGTAAAAATAACGAATCTTGTACTAATGATGAAGATTCGCTTACTCATTTTGATAGTACAAATGATCCTTCTTATAAAGATGAGTCTCAAAATGACAGCTCTAATTTAGAAGAAGCTGATGCCATTGTAAGTCAAAAAGCCAATCGAAAAAAGAAACGATCTAAATTAAAAGAGAATATGTTATTATACTCTACCAATCAGAATAAGCAAACATTAGGAGAACTACTTAAAAATCCAACCAAAGTAGAGGTTGACAACTCTAACGATGGACAGAAAAAGTATACGTGTGCTTTTTGTGAAAAACGATTGAGTGGCAAAATAACGACTCATTTATTCACTGTCCACAAAGATTTACCCGAAGTGCAAGAAATTGCCAATTTGCCGAAACGGACGAAGGGAGGTGTGTTAAATGATTTACAAAAAAAAAGACAAGAACTCATTGCAGCTATAAGGAAGAAAGGAGCATTTCTACATAACTGTAAGGCATCTCAAAATGATACGTTGGAAATTCCAAGACGGAATCAAATGAACAAACCGGGAAAGCTAGTATCCGATTACCGATCGTGTATGAAGTGCCAAGGTTTCTTCGCTAAATCTGCACTTCAAAAACATCAAAACATATGTTTAGGTAAGAAAAAAGGAACAGAGCGAAATGGTTTATTCTATCATAACCTAACAATTGGAAATATCCATCCTGATGCCAATGAATACTTACGGCCTATAGCCGCAAAGTTACGAAGTGATGAGATATCCCAAGTTTGCCGAAATGACCAGTTGATAGTATCGTACGCAAATTATCAGTCATTCAAATTCAGAACCTCGCCTCAACATCACAAACAAATTAGGAGTGAGATGAGGCTACTTGCAAGAATTCTAATCGAAATGAGAAAAAAATCTAAAGAAATAACAGACATGAAATCTATTTTTGATCCTGCATTTTGTTCAATGTACATAGAAACGGCCAACCTCATGGGAAAGTTTAATAAAAAAACTGGGTTTCTTGATGCACCGGCAACAGCTAGAGATGTCGGCCACTTGACGAGTGAAATTTGTAAGTTGTGGATTGGACAATGTGTCGAAGAAAAAATACCTCAACAAAAAGCTGCTGCTGAAGAATTTTTATACCTACACAATCTTAAATTTCCATTGTTAATTTCCAAAACTGTAGCAGAATCCCAAACTCGTCAAGATCTTTTAAAAGGACTAACTAAATTACCATCGATTGAAGACATTAAAACTTTACGAAAGTATGCAAAATTAATAAACGACTCAGAGTTAGATAAACTTCGTAAAAAGTACAGTTTTAAATCTTGGCTCAAACTTATTGAATCAACTGTTATCCTTATACTAGTATTGAACCGGAAAAGACCCGGAGAAATATCTCTGTTGCGGACAATAGTATACGAGAATGCACTTGAAAAAATTGACTCAGAAACTAATCCTGCGTTATACTCAAAGCTGTCAAAGAAAGCGAAATTAATTGCTGATAAATATGTACGTATTATTACAAGAGGCAAGAAGAATGCTAAAACCGCACCCATTTTACTCGACGAACAAATGGTGGAAAGCATTAATTTGATATTGAAATACAGAAAAGAAGCTGGAGTGCCAGATAATAACCCGTACGTGTTTGGATTACCCAGCCAAGCAGCTGAGTGTAAATGGGCAGAAGCAAGCCCGCTATTAGCGAAATATTCAGAACAATGCGGTGCAAAAATACCAAGCTTGCTTAGGGGAACTAAATTGCGAAAACACGTGGCTACCATTGGCTTATCACTCAATTTGACAGATGGGGAAGTAGACGATCTTTCGAAATTTATGGGGCATGACAAAACTATCCACCTAAACATATACAGACAGCCAGTAGGAACTAAGGATATATTGATGGTATCACAATGGCTCGAATATGCCCAAGGTGAAGGAGACGATGACATTGAATATGATGGAGCTGCAGATTTAAGTTTAGAAGACGTACAAAAACCACGCTCAAAACCATTATCAAGGATCAAAGAAAATGTTGACATTTTAAATGATTTAGAAAATGACATTCTACACCGTGATAAAGGTACTTTTATATTAGTAATATTTGGTTTTTTTTTATTTAAAGAAAATAAAACAAGTCAATTCTTGTTTTATTTTTTTACCGTAATTGTGCCGACCAGATCACAGCCTACTGGACTTATCATATTGTTGCGCAAAGACCTTGCTCTCCGTATTTTTTTGCAGTGAAAAAACGTCCAGATCAACAACTGATTGGGTAATTAGATTTTTGTGACATTGTCTTTGCTTGTTTGAATTAGTTTTATTTGTAAAAATTAGTTAGATCACTGGAAAATGGGATTTATGGTTGGTTGCAAGACTTGCATGTGTTGATCGAATGTTGCGGTTAATAACATTTAGAGAACTAGGTGACTGATAACCAATTGCTCAGAACATCGATGATTATAATTATTAAATAATTGGGATAGATATTTTGTTTTTTGTACTCCGTTATCCTAAAAAGAATGCTTAAATCACCGGCGAACAGGCTAATTCGATTTTTGCGTCATAGTTCGCTCCAATCATTCTTAAGTAGTGTTTAAGGGTTTTTAGTTCTATTGTTCCAAACTGCTTATATTTTTGTCACGTTACGTTATTAAGTTATGGTCTAAGAGCTACTTACTATAAATTAAATCCCTAAGTTTTAAAGGTCATTTTTAAGATATCTAAAGTATGCAAAGATCAGGCAAATTTAATGGGTCATTACCTACAACCACTCAGGAATTTTTTTTCCGTAATAAATCGCATTTTCGGCCATTTTATCCCCTGTTAGGGGGTGGTCCGGGAATAACTGATAGGTGATAATTTTTTTAGCTTACATTCGAGCTCGTTTTAGCGCCTGAGCCATAAAATTTAGTGGATCGGCTCTTACAAACACTCAGGAATTTTCTTTTTGTAAAAAATCGCATTTTCGGCCATTTCACCCCTGTTAGGGATGTTCCGGGGGTCACTTAATCCTGTTAATATTCTCAAACCTTTCTCTGGACTTGCCCTTAGTGTCCGAGCCGTAAACTTTAGTGAGTCAGCAGTGCCAGACGCGTAGGAATTTTTTTTCCGTGAATAATCGAAATTTCTCTTATTTCACCCCCTGTTAGAGGATGTTCCGGGAATAACTTCACCCTGCTAATTCTTTTATACCTTTTTTTAGCCTTGCTTTTAGTGCCCGAGCCATAAAATTTAGTAGGTCGGCGCTTAGAAACACGCAGGAACTTTTTTTCCGTAAAAATCGCATTTTTGGCCATTTTACCCCCTGTTAGGGGGTGGTCCGGGAATAACTGATAGGTGACAATTTTTTTAGCTTACATTCGAGCTCGTTTTAGTGCTCGAACCATAAAATTCAGTAGGTCGGCATTCACAGACACTCAGGAATTTTTTTTTGTGAAAAATAGCATTTTCGGCTATTTCATTCCCTGATAGGGGGTGTTCCAGGGGTAACCTAATCCTGCCAATATTCTTCAACCTTCCTTTGGACTTGCCCTTAGTGCTTAAACCATAAAATTTAGTGGGTTGGCACCCTCAGGCACTTAGGAATTCTTTTTTGGTGAAAAATAGCGTTTTCGGTAATTTCACCGCCTGTTAGGGGATGTTCTGGAGATAACTGAACGCCGCCAATTTTTTCTACCATTATTTGGTCTTTATCTTTTTTTTGTTGTAATCTTGTTTATTATTTTCTTTTATACTATTTTTCACCATTTAGATGTGTCTTTATATTTTTTTGTTGATTTTCAAATTTCGATGCGTAGCATCGTTGCAAACTTCAGATACATAATTTTCATGTAATAACCTTCTTGAATATTGAAAGTACTATAGCTTATTCGATAATAACATGATCATTACCAATTATCCCGTGATAATTGTTATCCAGGAGATGTTTAACTCATAAGTGCACTTTTCTTTTCCGAGCTACAACTTCCCCCTCTTATCTCTGTATCATGCTTTCTATTAATATTTTTCTGAATTAATGAGGATTTAAACAGAGATTTTGCAAAATTTTAAGATGGTAAGCTCACCCACACCACTTCTAATCTACTTTTTGCCAAGCGAGTTGTATTACCTTTGAAAGCTGGCGTAGGTCAGTGGCTTGCGTGCATGCCTGAGAACTATTATGGCTCGAAAAATCGTGGGTTTGATCCCCGGTGGCGAAAGATTTTTCGGAATTTTTTAGTCATGAGGGATTGTTACACGGAACTCTGGCGATACGAATTGATGATCGATGCCCCTAGCGAATTTTTTGTGACGCAGATGTTGTGAAAATTTGCCCCGTATCCCTGGGTAACGTTGTACCTGCCGGGGATTCTAAGTTCGGCTCACCCAGCGCAACGTTTATGCCCGTTCTATTCCATCTTCGCAACGCGGAAAGTTCGCAAATAAATACATGGATTTTAGCTGCAATATCATTTATTCAATTTGACAAAAGAATGGTGTACGCGGTCGCGAACTACCTTGTTATCACGCCGGCTTCACTTATTTACTCGCACGCACGCTCTACACGCATCCTCCCACTCGAGCACTCGATGCCACCCGCGGTGCCTTGGACTTGCTGTCCCGCACTCGCTCACCTCGCTTACGCTTCTACCTACGATAGCAGCTCGGGTCTGCCTTAGCTGGGCTACATGACTCGTCTCGGGTATGCCTTGGTTGTGGCCTCCCACACGCCTCTCAGCGACGGCGGCGAAAAAGGAGTGAGAATAACTCTCGGCGTTAGGGCTATCTTCCTCTCTGGCGTTGGCACGTCCTTTCGTTCAGTCTCTCATCGTCTGGACTCGCGGAGTCAGGGCTACCCTCCCTTTTGGCTCAGCTTGTCTTCTCGTTCGGATCTCGCTCTCGTTCTCTTTAGCGTTCGGGCTGCTTTCCCCGTTGGCTAGATGTCTCGCGTTACCTGAATCTCGCGATTTCGAATCATACCTTCCCCGACAACTGACCACTTTCGATATTCGATTACCCTATCAACCGGGTCACCACGGGAGCGCTTTATCACGCTGTCACTGCCCATCGCGAAATGGCGGCGGCCTCTGCTCATGCGGGGCCCGCACTCTCTCGCGCTCTCTTCATATCTTTTCGGCCGTGCTCGGCTGGGCTGACTGTCGTGACTCTCTCGCTCACTTGCGCTTGCAGGCGCACGCACACATACACCTACTCCGGCATTTGCAGGCGCCTTTTTACACGCATACACGCCCAAAAAAACTTGTCCCCTCCGTTATATCTGACAGGGATGTTAGGATAGTCAGAAACCATAAAGATTTGATGGTTAGGTATGGAACACAAAGTATGAAAAAGGTTCAAGAACCCCTATGATAGCTGCACACGATACGTTCGGTTGAAGGTTATCGTAGAAGCTATCAAAATTCGAACGCACTGCGGCCTGATATCACAAGTTCAGTTGATGGCTCGTATACCGAAAGGTGGTAGTCATCTATTAAAAACCAAATACATACATATTACCTTTAATACTTAAGGAAGCTACGTGAAAATAAACTTTGAGACTTATGAATACCACTTTAAATAAGTGGTTCCTAGACTGTTATAGAGCTTACTCTTGGAAAACACCGAAATTCACTTTTTATAGATCTTTAGTAAATAAAGAAATGTTTGAATAAACTGCCAGTCATGTAATTAAGTTTTAACGATCTAAAATTTGTGTTGGCAATGATCCTATTGGGTAATAATAACTTATCTCTTTTTTCACTTTTACTGTAAAAAGCGATCGGGGTACTGGCAATTGGTTTTATTGTATTTCAAGTTGAAGGGCTTGCATATTTAAATCGACCTTATTGTTAAAACACCCCTTGGATCAACGGACCATTATTGGGGTCACTGGCTTATGGAACTTGCTTTTTTTGTTAAATTACTATCAATTAAATGCTTGAATCACCAGACATTGGAGTAAATGGATTTTAGTTATATACTACGTCATGATTTTTACATATTTTAACTGTTTGTGCATCATTTTTTTTTATCATTAACAAAATACTCTAATCATCATCGATTTAGATTACTTTGATTTGTCTTATTAAGCTTGCTTGTTTAAATTTTGCTTGGATTTTTTTGGCTTATGATTTTATATTAAATTAATTTGTAAGTTGTAAATACATTATAAACTTTATTTTAATTTTCTTCGTGTATTTTGACTGCATGCAAAGTATTGCAATACCGCTATTCTAGTTTTTTTGTGATACCATAGTACCAGTATCTAGTTAATCTACACATCTTACTTAATTTACACTGAAATTTTCTACACACTTAAGTTCGCTTTTGATTGTGAAAACTTTTTAAAGATAATGAATAATCTTTTCAATTTTACTAGATAATTTTGATATCTAGTTCTATTGTAAGCTATAAACTTTATTTTAAGCTCTTAAGACATATTGTCCATGCTCACAACTTATTTATATACTTTTGTTAATATTACAATATTGTTTAATCGTGTCCGCTTTCCTGAGTTAAGCACCCTTAATTTTGAGATTATGCTGATAGATATACCTCAACTGCCAGAGTAACTCTTACTGTCATGGGTATCGTAACTTGCAGCAATTACTTATATCTATAGAATTTGTATACAATTTCCAACGCCGTGTATTTCTCTTGCGTCTTTTTTTGTATATACACTTTTTTACTCTCTTTTCGATCATTTGTTTTGTTTGTACTTCTCTATCTTTTGCTATTTACGAACTTGCATCAGAAAAATTTCACTGTTTTACACTTATTCAGTTTGAGCTTAAAATTGTGCTCAATATTATGACAATTTTAACCACAAAAAATTTTTCTGCTAAAGTAAGCCACCTACAGGTCATATTTGTCTGCGTATGTTTGTATGTAATGTATTGTTTTCTGTTTCTACTGTTAGGATAGATTGTGTGTACGAGTGAGCTACGTGATACAATCTAATTACAATGACAGTGGTGGTGTTAAGGTAAATAAAAAAGTAAGTCAAACGATTTTCTGTCGGTGTTTTTTATTCTTAATTATTTATTCTTAAAACGACGCTTTACTCGTTATGAAAATTAAGTTTCCTGACCTTTTTAAGTATAATAGGTAAATGCTTTATCAGCAAAACAACTTGATATCGTGATTGCTAGATCTTCGCGAATCGTTTTCGTAACAGCCGAAAGATAATTTTAAATAAAATAAAAAAAAACACTGACAGCATATAATTTGTCTGACTTTTTTATTTATCATTATTCGATATAATGTTGTAGTTACTATTTAAAAATTCATAGCTTTAAAAATTTATTTTAGATTCTAAATCCAGTAAACATCAAAAGTGGAGCGATGAAGCTGCCAATTTAGTGAAATCTGAATACCTAGACCGCGTACGTAAAAAGGAAACTATATCTGGATCAGAAATTAATCAATTTATTAGGAACCACAAATGCTTACATGGTCGAAATGCAATGGGAATCAGATCATTTCTACAACATATTTTAAGAAAAGAAAAATCTAATACAACTCAAACACAACCAGAACCTATTTCTACAAAAAGAAAGAGAAGTGCCTCACCTAATAAGTCAGCAAAAAAGAAAAATACCGTACCTATAAGTATATACACACAGTTTGAACAAAACATTAAGGAAAAAACTATTCCTACTCAGTTAGAATGTATAAAAGCCTATGAAAAATCTCCAACTCTATTGAGGTATAGTCCACAAGACTTACAGAGTTTGGTCCAGAAAGCCATAAGTTTTGATGATAATGAGTAATTATAACTCCAATTTAAACATATAGTTATTTTTCATTAATAATAAGAATTTGTTTTTTCCTTTGATATTTATAGTACAGAAACATTATGAAAATATAAAACATAATTATAATTAACAAATGTATTTTAAATGATTAAAAATCTTTGTATTGTGCACAATGTCTTAATACTATTATTATTTATCACAACCCGAATAATCTGTATTGCATCATTACGCTTGCGTTATCAAAAGTTGTCATGTACATTTAGGCGTATTACTAGTTCATTTATCTGCCTGTTAGGTGGCTGAGCTCGTTTATCAGTAATGGATGTGGCTGTTGTGTAGCCAAATTAGTTTTAAGTAATGGATTTGACGGTCCAGTAGTCTAGTCAATTTTTAGATGATAAGTTTCGGGGATAGGCGGTTAAACTATTTTTTAATAGACGTGACTGTTTTCTTAGCCAAACCAACTACAAGGTAGACTTTGGTAATGAACCTACCTTTGGACTGATTTGATAGCTTTTAGGTAATGGATTTAAGATTGGATGGACGAACTTGTTATTAACTATTGCGCCCAGTTGTTTGGTTGTTTTGTTTGATAAAGGTAAAAATTCAGTCTCTTAGGTAGTTGGGCTTACAACTAAAATGCATTACTTATTAAAAATAATGCTGAATTTCAGAACTTTGAGAATATTTAACTGAAAAACAAGTGAGCATTAAAATCTAGGGTCCAAGGGTTTATAATTTAGTGTGGTAACAAACCACCGTATTAAATTTCAGCAAAATCTATGACCCGAAACCCTGGCACTCTCCTTGTTAGTTAAAAAAGAAGGTCAAGCTGCTGTAAAGTCAATCTCGCTATAAAATTATGCGTCACTTTAGGAACTGGTAGGCTAGTTTTTTGGTAAGATGTAGGTCGTTTGGTGGGATTTACACGAAGGATCTAGGTATCTTAGTGTCAATTTGGCTAACAAGTGTCAAGTCTTGTAAGCGCTCCAGCTAGATTTGGATAATGGTAAGAACTCTGAGGATTCTGGATAAAGTGTTGCTTTTTGTAGGATAAGCGCCTACCAAGGTCAGGTGGTGCTTTTTGAAGGTCCGCCCTTTTCGCCTAAGTGCTGTTATTCTGAGTAGAATACCGTCCTCTACACGCATGTGACGCACCTTAAACATCACGTACTGATATTTGGGCAAAGTGCCGCCATCTCGGTTATATTTCTGTTTATTAGCGGCCAAATACAACTCTTATGGGCTTAATAGCACCTTTAAGGCACAAGTACCACACTTCATAAGCGAAGTGTCGCCTTCTAAATCCATATGTTACTCTTTAGAGACCGGTACCCAATTGCAGGTGGAATTTCATGTGACTGGAAAATAGACTCGCATCCACTTTTCGGCTGCAACACTCGACCAGATATCAACTTGGCGACTAGAAAGTCGACTAGATTCGTACTAAGAGACTGGAAACTCGACTGGATTCCCCCTTTTTCGACAAGGAAACTCGACTGGGTTTTCCCTCTTCGACTGGTAACTTCACTGGATTTCGCCTTTTCGACTGAAAACTCGACTGGATTTCCCCTTTTTGACTTAAAACTCAACTTGATTTCCCCTTTTTGACTAAAAACTCGACTGGATTTTCCCTTTTCGGCTGGAGATTCGACTGGATTTCCACTTTGCGACTGGAAACTCGACTGGATTTCCCCTTTTCGACTGGAAACTCAACTAGATTTCCACTTTGCGACTGAAAAGTCGACTAGATTCATACTAAGAGACTGAAAACTCGACTGGATTTTCCCTTTTCGACTGGAGACTCGACTGGATTTCCACTTTGCGACTGGAATCTCGACTGGATTTCCCCGTTTCGACTAAAAACTCGACTTGATTTTCACTTTTCGACTAATTTCGAAACTCGACTAATGTCGTGCTAAATGATTGGAAACTTGCCTGAATTTTCCCTTTTCGATTAGAATCTCGACTGGAATTAGCTTTTTTATTCAAAACACGACTAGATTTCCCCTTTTTGACTGGAAACCAGACTGGATTCGTACTTAGCGACTAGAAACTTGACTGGATTTTTCCTTTTCAAGTGGAAACCTAACTGGGTTTGTATATAGCGACTAAAAACCTGACTAGATTTCCCCGTTTCGACTAAAAACTCGACTGCATATCGACTTATGACAAACAACTCGACTGAATTTCACCTTTTTAAGTCCTAAAGTGGAAATTCAGTCGACTTTTAGTCGAAAAAATGAAATACAGTCGACTTTAAAGTCGGTAAGTACGAATTCAGTCAAGTTTCCAGATGAAAAGTGGAAATCCAGTCAAGATTTCAGTCGAAAAGGGGAAGTCCTGTCGAGTTTCCAGTTTCTAAATACGAATCCAGTCGAGATTTCAGTCGAAAAGGGGATGTCCTATCGAGTTTCCAGTTTCTAAATACGAATCCAGTCGAGATTTCAGTCGAAAAGGGGATGTCCTATCGAGTTTCCAGTCCCGAAATACGAATCCAGTCCAGTTTTGAGTCGAAAAAGGGAAACTCAGTCGAGTTTCCAGTCGAAATGGGAGATCCAGTCGCAAAGTGGAAGTCTAGTCGAGTTTCTAATCCCTAATAACGCATCCAGAGTCGAAATGGGAGATCCAGTCGCAAAGTGGAAGTCTAGTCGAGTTTCTAATCCCTAATAACGCATCCAGTCGACTTTTCAGTCGAAAAGGCAAAATTCAGTCGAGTGTTCTGTCGAAAAGAGGTTTCCAGTCGAAAAGGAGAAATGCAGTCAAGTTTTCAGTCAAAAAAGGGAAATCCAGTCGAGTTTACAGTACCTAAGTATCAATCGAATCGAGTTTCTAGTTAAAAAAGGGTAATCTAGTCCCTAATAACGAAGCGGGGCCCCTGGACCCCGCTACATTAAACTCGGACCCTCAGGGTACCGATCACATCTCCGATAGCATTTTCCCCTGATAACATAATCCCCCGATGACATTTCCTCTGTATGATATAAAAAGCAAGCGAAAATATATAACGATGTCACGATTTTACGGTGATTATTCGAACATCGCATTCGAACGTTCGAATTTTTAAATACTTTTAACTGCGTCAGATCGTGGTGCTCTACTTATCGTACTCTCCTCCTTAATCTTTGGTGCTTTATAATTAAAAAACAAAAATAGATAGCGACATGCTTCTGTGGGCAAAGTTGCTTATTTTTTTATTTAGTTAAAGAATTTTTTATTAAGAAATGTCAATTTTCACCCCAATAGCCTTAAAAAATCGTTTCTCGCTATTTTTTCGCAAAAAAAAATCAATTTTTTTATTTTTTTCGTTATTAACAATATTTTTTGGCAATTCTGATAACAGATTTGGATTCTACTTTGAAAAATACATTAAGATAAAAATTTTCAACTTATTTCGATGACGCAATTAATTTATATTGAATTAATAAGAATTCAATATATTGAGCTTTAGCGTGCTGTAGCTCCCGTACCGAGCGAGATGGGATCATGGTTACTTTTGAAAAATGCTAGTTTGGGTTGGTACAATAACCCCCACTAGTCAAATCGCGGCACCCCAGTAACTGTAATCTCCCCTCTCCGGCAAAAAACTGCTAATCCGTTCATTTTCGCTGACTACTCGGACGGTAGGTCCAACAGCTACTCCGCGCAAGCCCTTACCACTGCTAACAAATTTATCACTTCTCCGTTTCTCCTAACGAGGGAAGAGCGAGCCGGTCAATGCCACCACCTAAACCGCGAAAAAAACACGAGGCCTGCGGCGCAAGAGCCGCTCAGCGAGCTGCCGGGCGACCACGAGGCCAACGCACCACTGCAATAATTAATAAGTTCTACGCAGAGGCAGGAAACTTCCTTTGAAGGAAATAGGAAGTCGAGAAATTATCGCCACAAAACCCAATCTGCGGCAAAATGAGTGACTCAATGAAGTGTTGTCTCAACGGTTTAGATAACGCACGTCTGCGATACCTTAATGAGAAAAGAGGTCCTGCGAACACAACCACAAATTGAGTTAACCTTGCTATCTTAGTACAGGCTTGCTGTAATGTATCATCCCAGATTCATCACGTGCTAGGAGTACTCAAAAGTGGTTCCATTGATCATGATAGGCCAGAGTGGTGCCAAATCAGTATTTGGGAGAAACTAACTACTAACAAGTAGGATACTTGCCAGAGAGAGAGAGATATGTTTATTTTTATACAATGTGTTGTACAATTTAACAAGTGTATTTTACATAGATAATAAATTTTTATAAGCGGTAACAAGAATAACAAAAGTAACAAAATTCCTCTAGTAATCGTAGTAACAATGATAAGTAGAACAACAATAAGTGTAGTAGATAGATGCAGCTGCAGTAGTGAAAAGAAGCAGAAGACAGGGAAGAAAGAGAGAGAGGGAGAAAGAAGTTAGGTGTCGGAAGAAGAGAGCATGCGAAATAGAGCGGATTTGAAAATAGATAGGGTGGAGGTATTACGGATGGTGTCAGGAAGGGAGTTCCACTCATAAGAGCCAGTCACGTGGAAAGCGTTTTGCAGAAAGGTAGTGCGGAAAGGGGGGATGGAGAGGGGTTGTCTCTCGACCCGGGAAGGCCTGGTGGATGGATTGGGAATGAAAAAATCAAGGAGATAGCCAGGGGTGGAGGTGTTGAAAAGGGTGAAAAGTAGGGATAGCATGAAGTATTTACGGCGGTCGGAAATGGTGAGCCAACCCAGCCG
>JAPYYQ010003358.1:0-11754 GCA_030522585.1 Anagyrus pseudococci | reverse complement strand
AAATAGGGGTATTTTTTTTTTACAAAAAGACACGGTTCAGATAGTTAGATGGATGCTATCTCGCCTAGATTCGGCTCAGGATTTAATGGGTTAAATTGTTCCTTCTTCGCGTAGTATCGGACAAAGCCTTTTATAAGTTTCGCTGTCACGTTTTCAAGCTCAATCTCTTCCGATTCTTTTCTTAAAAAAGCTTCTATTATACTTGCGAATCTTTCTATGGTCAAAAAAGTCTTCATTGCCGCTTATTCGACTATTATCGAGTCCAGCTCCCAAGAATCCCATAAAAGCGAAAATACCATACAGCCGCATAAATCCAACTCGCTATATCATTAACCGCTGCGCATTCCTCGCATCCCACAAGTGAAGACAAAAAAAAGGGGAGGTAAAGGGAAAAAAAAGCCAAAGCACCAGCATTCCAGTGAGCAGCATCTGGTAACGCGTCGTTGTATTTTCGGGAATAATCTACTGGGTCCATAGTGCTCTGTTGCCGCGCCGTATATATACACCGTAATGGCGGGGTGACGCGGCTTAGATCGTCTATAGAGCCACGTGGGCGAGAGCGCGCGAGTACAGCGGAGAGTAGGCGAGTTATTGCGCATACAGCGTGGAATTGAGCGATTGTTTTGCCCCTCTCTATCCCCTGGAATCAGCCTATTTATTACTCGCGCGTATTTGAATGCCCGAGAGACTGAGGGGGAACTATACGCTATAACATCGTAACACCACCGTGCAAACCTTATTTTTAGACGTCTTATTTTTGTTTGTTCGCGGAATATAAGCTTAGCTCATTGAAATCGACCGCGTGGGCGATTTGGATGATATCACGGCTGAGAGAAGGACGGGGGAGTCGACTTTCCGATTTCTGGAGTGTAGCTTTTCAATGAGCACTTGACGCTGCTAGATCTACTTGTCGCTTCGTCGACGTTAAATGTTTATTTTCAATCGCCGTATCCAACCATCCTGATTAATAATGTTAAACGATCGCGTGTGTTGACGACCGATGGAAAGGCAAGCTCCATTTTCCCAAGGATCCGAGCCATCGAGCGTGAGAGAGAGAGAGAGAGAGAGAGAGAGAGCAGTCAAAATTTCGAGCGTCAGAGAGACTCTCTCGAGTATAGCGAGCGCGTGTAAGGAAGGCCGTAGAGCTAGTAAAAATAAAAAGCACTCAAAAAGCTCGATTCTTAAAATTGGAGGCGATTTCCAATAAGCAAGCACAGCCGAAATAAGTATAGCCACGAGGACGGAGAAAGAGAGAAAGAGAGAGAGAGAAAAAAAAGGAAAAGCGAAACGAGCGAGAGACGGAAGCAGGGTAATAATGAGCAGCGTCGACGATTGCAAAATATCTGTAGTTACTGACGACACACACGCACACGCACACACGCGCCAACCGAGCTCGCCTGGTCATCTTTCTTCCGCGCGAGCGCGCTTCGCACGAAGCTTTCGGCTATTCGCGAGAGACAGAAAGAGAGAGTTGGCACACGGCGGCGGTGGCTTAGGGGCCGACGTTTTTGGATATTGAAAATAAATTTGGGACCCGCCGCGGATTTGACGAGTTTATAGGTTGATCGAGGCGCGCTTGCGGGCTTCCGCCTCGACGAGCCAATCGCGCAGAAAGCGTCAGGCTTTAACTTCTATACGCCCGATGTAAACAAAGCTCGTGTGGCTGTGACGCAATCTTTCGATTTTCGCTCATGCGCCGCTCTTGATTTAGATTATAGCGTGCTTTCTTTTTAATATGGTAATTAATGAGCGAACCGCTTATATCGAGCCTGTTTTTGTGTTTTTTTTTTGTAACGATAGTTTAAGTGTATTTCTTTTGCATTATTTGTTGCTGTACCGTTTAACAAAGAATTTGGCTTTTAATAGGCGAGATTTAATACTTTTTGAAAAATAAACTTTGATTTTTGGATATGGGCATTTAAAATGGCCGACGTTAAACAAAGTGTTGAAACGTGTGTACATTAGAGTCTGTTCGTGCCTAACTTTATCTACTTGGAATAATAAACAAATTAAATTTAAACCCTGACGAATTCGGATTAAAATAATTAGGCTGGATTTCTAGAGGTATGTTTTTTTTTCTCGCGTTTTATATTTTCGAATTAAATTTCGATAAATCATCGATTGCGCATTATTACCCAAGGAATTTCGATAATAAGCGTAATTAATGCTAAGGTTTTTTGATATAAATATAAATTTTGCCGACACAATTATAAATAGTTGAGGATTAGGAAAGAGATGACATTGCCTTGATAGTGCGTTCATATTTTCGTATTTTCATTAAATTAGACGACGAAAATACGTTGATTGATAATTTTGCTAATTCGATTAAAACGTACAATAATCAAGTTTACAATGATTCAGTAACCAAAAACTCTGGGAACATAAAAAAATAGTTAATATTTTTTTTTCATAAACAAGTTACGAAAAACCAAATACAAAATAAATAAATTGTTTATAAAGACGTTATATTACTTAAAAACCTTGAATGTTTCCTCAATAACAGAATTCTTAGCATACTCTATGAGTGTAATCATAATTTCAAAAAAACTTTATTCCATCATCATACTCGATGAACCATCAAAATCTTCTTTAGTACCAAGCCTACTCCAACTCGTCAATCACACGGTTCATGAAAATCAAATAAAAAACCTGTCCTCACACATATCCAATCCTTCGTCAGCAGCTTCAGTTAATCGAAAGACGAACAAATCGAATCTGTCGATCGACGGGGCGGTGGTGTAAGGGGGAAGGGGTTGCTACACGAGTGCGATAACGCTTGCAAGCTCGCGCGCGTTCTCCGAGATATTCGCGCGCTCGTGAAAAGTGGCCCGAGCCATCCTTTTACGGCGCGTCTCGCTGGCGCGCGCTGCAGTGTCCGCCCCCTCCCGTGTCTATTCCGCTAACGCTCTTTCTCTCCCTCCCTCTCTCTTTCAAGAGCGATGCGCGGGCTGTAGCTTTCGCGGAGAGCCGCGGGCACACCTAACTGCCACACCTCCGGTCGGTAGGGCGAGAAAGGAAAAAAATAACAATAGCCGGCATGTGCGAAAGCTCGCGAGAGCGCAAGAAAGGCCGGAAGAGAGAGAGGAAGGAGAAGGAGGAGTAGTAAGAGCTAAGGTATGCGCCGCGAAGCGGGTACTCACCTGCGAGGGGTGGCGGAGGGCTGTTGCGGCAGCGACGACGGCGAGTGCTGCTGCTGCTGCTCGTGCAGCTATCGGCTTTGGCGACCGGCGTCGGCGGCGTGCTTAGGCGACTGCGCCACAGCCGGATCAGCTCGTGCGGGCTAGGGCTGCCGGCGCTGCCGCTACCAAAGTGTGGCATCACTCTTTCTCTTTCTCCCTCACTCGCGCTCGTCTGCTCGCTCGCTCTCTCCCTCTCGTATACCGATTTAGACCGGCGCCCAAAATAGAGCCGAGTTATTGCTGTTACCTCAGGCCCCCCCCCTCCCTCCCACCCTCTCCGACACGAGGCTTGATCTACGTGTACGTGTGCGCGCCGCGATTTTCCCGTAAAACCAGAGCCTCAACGAGCAGCAGCTACGGCAAACGCAATGAGTATATAGACGCGCTCTGAGCTTTCGAATTTCCCGCCCACGCACTGCCAAGGGCCCGCAGTCGCCGCTGTCTCGCACGTTTCTTCTGGCTGAGCGATGACGCTGATGTTTGAGCGAGACTC
Source organism: Anagyrus pseudococci (assembly GCA_030522585.1). Taxonomy (NCBI): domain Eukaryota; kingdom Metazoa; phylum Arthropoda; class Insecta; order Hymenoptera; family Encyrtidae; genus Anagyrus; species Anagyrus pseudococci. The sequence continues at coordinate 8,082 of JAPYYQ010003358.1, read as the reverse complement.
TACGTGGCTATAAATCACGGGAGAGCTGCAAGATTTTTTTTCTTTTAATATTTGTTTAGATTTATTTGCCGCGGCCGATATTCGAGAGGATTGTTTTTGCCACCTCGTTATTGTATTTTGAATTGATAATAATTTTCGTTTAATATTTGGTTAACAATTACAGAGATAATTCAAATAGCACAGCGTTGGGTTTAAACACCGAGCTCTTGAAATAAATACGTATCTTTAACTTTTTATAATGAACTGAAAAATAATTATGCCGTGAAATTGAACGTTAATTTAACGTGTATATTATATGACCGCGGTAGCGTGTAACAAGTCTAAATGAAAATTATAATCCTGATTATACTTATAATCCTAATTACTATATACCGAACTAACCAATATTACGATTATACTTAATTAAAGAGATCAAGTACGTTTGAAGATATTTCGAAATGAATTTCAATATATTTTACTTGATTGACACAAATGAAAAACCGTAAATATAGTCTGTACACCAAATTTAAAAAATTTATGCGAGCTGACAAAATATTGAAAAATTGACATTTTAATTGATTTTATGAATCTTTAACTACATAGTTCGTTAAAAAACTATTCAATGTTTATATATAAAATAATAATTATAATAATAACAAGGTAGTTTATAGAAACTACTTTAAAATCTATATTCCTGGTCCCAACTGAATATTGCCAATTAACATTTTTAAAGCAGAGAATTATCGTTAAATTTATTGAAATGAATTTAATGAAATATCAACTGTACTTCATTTTTATTATCCGATCAATTAGTTTTCTTTTGGACTTCACAATAGCATTAAAGTAACAAAAGAGTGTCGACCGTAATAGAAGTGTCAATTGAGAACTTAATAACTGGCAAAGCAAGAGGGAAGGATGAGAATGATGCAAGTTTCTAACGGCTACTTACGTAGTCAAGCACGTCATCAATATTCGGTACAAGTAATCGATTGATTTCGAAAGATTAACAGAACATGAAAAGTACTCGTATTTACATTCGATTAACAGTTTACAAATTTAATTTTAAATTCATTTATTTTAGAATATCATTTAGTTGCTCAATTGAGAAATGTAAATTCAATTTTAGTAACGGAATCATAAATGCGTTAACAGATACGTACAATTTCAAGACTAAATATTAACTTTTTGTTAAGCAATACGTTATTAGGTCCAAGTCGTGAAATACGATATTTAAAGTAAAACTAAATGTACAAACTAACGTGTAGCATAAAGAAACCTCGACAATCAGCCAAACTTAAAATTAAAGCCAAACACGGTTTAGCCGATCTAAAAATTTAAAAGACTCTTGTTTTAAGTCCCGGAAACCGTTTCTAACTTATCACTCTTGCACTCGGTATACTACAACCAAAAAAATTTAAAACTTCCAATAAAAATAAACAAATTAATATTTGCTACTCTAGATTCGTTTTATCGTTGCAACTCGGATCAGATACTTGCCGCTCGAAGAATAAGAGACTCGGACGCTCCCGGGAGCCGAAGAGTCCCCGTGCGTCACGGCGAGACCGCGTATAGGAACTGCGCGAGCTTTTTCCCAACCAGCCTCCAGCTTCCGCGCCTTTACCACCACATGCCTCGTTCTAAGAAGCAACATATACGAGGGAGAGAGAGAGAGAGAGAGCGTCGAAGCAGGCGATTCGCGGCTTACTGCTCTGTTAATTACGGCAACTACAGCGCGCGCCCGACGATTATGGTCAGCAGAGGCTGCAGCCGCAAGAGATAAGCGCCGCGCTTTGTGTGTGCGTGCATGTATATACATAAGCGTAGCGCAAGGAGAGTGTGACGCTCCGCGATGCGCGCAGCCTTCGCCCGCTGACTAAGCGGCCTTATACGCGGCTCTCTTCCTCCCTCCCTTCTCCCCTCTTGGGACTTACTGGCCCCTATTCCCACTTTCGGCTATCCGCTTCTCGCCTTCTGATAATGCGCCAGGGATTTCATTGCTGATTCAACCGTCTGGAGTTCTCCAGCGATATATTAGTAAGCACCGACTGATTGGGATTGGTCAAACGATATGGATTTACCCCGAGACGGCAAATAGTGTCATTCCATCTAGTTAGACGTTGTGACTAAAATATGTACTTTTTCATCCGGAGTTCAAGGTGGTTTTTTGGTGATTGATCGTTGGTATATTTATCAAGCTGTATTGGTTGCGATCCAGAGATGCGCGTTTTCTAGACTTTTTTGATTTTTATGAAACACATTTGTCAATTACAATTGCGTGCGTTCTGTACAATGTTCTTTTTTTATTTAAAATCGGATGTCTGCTCTTAATGTTGTCGTGACTGTATTTGCTACGTAATTATCTTCAATTACCAATGATTTGTTTTGAATACCCTATTACGTTAATTATGTTGAAAAAAAAAAGTTTCCTTGGATATATTTTTGTTATTTGGGTTTATGTACGGACAAAGCGTAAGAATTAGGTCGTCGTTCACTTTATTTACCCGCGGTAGCGACTATTTTTGCATAACGGTTTGTTTTTAAGCGTACGTTTTCGCAAGTACGGAAAAGTAAATTATTACGTTCTTAACATAATATGTTTTATCTTACGAAACAGTTGAAGTTTCCAAAACAGAACAAGAATTTGCCCTATTTTTTGTTAAATATTGTTGTAAATGGTGCAAATCATCGTAAGGCATGGAAGAACTGTTGGAAGCCGAAAAATCGATTACGAACCGATTCGGTGGGAATTTCCAGCTTGAGATCCGGAGTTGTTTTTAAGATGGATTCGTAGTTTACCGAGTAACAAAAGGCCCGTACGGTCATTTATTTTATTTTGACACTGCAAAGCGGACCTAACTTTTTACACTCGGTATGACGCAGGTAATTTAGTTTCAAAAAAAGATTTATTAGGTTTTCTATACAAATACAAAAAGCCAATTTCGTTGTTGTAATCTTAACCTTTGCTCTCTCAAAGTGTACTGTGTCAATGACCCTTCACCAAAATACTTCGTTAATTAAAAATAAATTTCGCAATAGTTTATGGAGAGGAACCAAAGTGAAAGCAGTATGAAAATGTTTGTTTAACTTTGTAAATTAAACTTTATGACTTAACTAATTGACAAATTTCAATTGTAAAACTTGCTCAATTTTACTTTACGTGGACAGGAATTTAAGTAAGTATTTCGTAAACTCATTTCGAAACTAGAATTTCAAAGATTTCAATTTATAGTTAGCATATACCGGAATTACTAAATCCAAAAGTACTTTCGTATACCAAAAACAAGGAATCTAATGAAATATTAAAATCACAAGGTTATTTCTTCTGCGTTTTAATTGCCCGTGCTCTAATTGCTGCAACATATAATTTCCTAGTAAAATTTTTTATCACCAAACTTCCTTACTAGTAAAAAAATTCATTTTTTAGAGCACGTATTATCCCATCGACGATATTGATCATATTTTTGCTTGTCCAAATTGTTAAAAATAAAATTTCCAGTTCGAGCTTATCCTTCATAAAAATCTCGTATTCCCGAAGTACACAATCTAAAAAGTTTCAAAGAGAAAAATAAAAGAAAAGCAAATCGAAACGAAACGAGTAAACAAGTGTATTTTCCCAAGAACTATAGACCACGGGTTCTCGGTACTTTCAAGCATGCGTGATCAACGGGGCTCGCGTTAATAAGATGAGAAAAAAAAGCAACCAATCGGTCCTTGGGCGTGTAGGAGCGATAAAATTCAAGAGCGCCGGTCGCGTGAAAAAAAAGAAGGAGAGAAGCGAGCGTGAAGCCAGAGAGTCTCTCTCTCTCGCGGAGACCATGACCGACCTAAAATATATATCCGTCGCGTGGTCGACTTGGCCTAATTCTCATAAGCAAGCGCGTGCGCTTGCGGATCGCCCGCAAATTGGGAGGATTTTCGTGATACTCGCGCTGCTTCGTTCGCTCTATTTGGGCGCTTTGGTATGGCTTCGCTGAAGAGTTGCGACTCCGGATTACATTTGCTTTCACTCGTGCCTCGATGCTGCTGCTTCCGATGATCCATCCTGGGATTTTATACATGAAGGATGGTGATCGATTATATCCTGTTGAAGCAGAAGTCGGGGTTGAGCGTTGCTTAACGGGATCTAACTTGAAAAAGAACAATTCTGAACGAAACAAAAAAAGACACTCTTGAATCAAGTTCTTTGTCGGTATAACAGTGGATCCAACGTCAATTCCTTTTTATAAATTTAAAACAGACGTTCTTCCCATATGTACTTTATGCCGATATTGCCCATTACTCCACAGTTACCCTAGAAAGTATTTCAGAACGAAATGAATCGTCCCTCGCTCAGAGAGAAAGAGATTCAATCGCACCAGACGGGAGACTTGAACCGACGACCCGTTGATCAAACATTCTGCCAGATCCGAGTCAGTCTTGGCGTATAGGCCCTGTTGCGCCTCGGCGAACCAGTCGTTGATTTCGCAACGAACCGAGCAAGCAGGCGCAAGAGCCCGCCGGCTGGTTGGCTAGCCACTCAAGCTCTCGCGGTAGCACACGCACAGGCGGTCCCAGACGTAGTCTGAAAGATCGATGCAGGATACACACGATAATCCGGGCCCACCAAGTACATAGAGAAGTCAGCCAGAGAAAGAGAGATAGATCGCGTGCAGAAACGACTGATGCCCACCGCGAGCGGCGCTGACGCTGGTCCCCTTCTCCTCTCTCGCGAGAGAGCCGGTGTATATCCCGCGGAGGCCGCGTACTTTCGAGCGGCTGCGGCGTCGGCGGCGTCAACGGCGCGGCCGCAGAGCGGGGCCCGGCAACCCGTTAACCTACTTGGGGTCCCCAGTCGTCGGCGAGCCCCCGTCGCCTGGACGCCGAAGCCGCCGCGCTACTGTGCTGCAGGTGCGCGCACATCGGGTTACCCACACAGCCCCACACACACACACGCACACGTGCCTCTCCTCACCGCCTACAAGCGGGCAAACATGAGCGCCAGCCTCCCCGTGAACTCGACGTGTCTACCACTGCCACCGCTGGATCTCTCGGGCTGAGCAGACCTCCCCCGTCATCCACTCCACTTCACCCCTCCGCTGGTGTTGTTGCTGCTCCACTGGGAAGAAACGCACGGTGATTGCTTTAAACACTTGTTTTGTTTTGTTTTTTCGCTCTTCTCTTTGTTTCTTTCTTTTTTATCCATGCCCATTTGTTTTCCTTTTTCGGATGGTGTGAGCGAGTTTTGTGGAGGCGTGTCTGTGCTAATGGATAGGATTTATATTCGCTAATGTCGAGTGGGCTTCGACCAGTGATATGTGTACAAGGTGTGCATTGAAAGTTTGAGATGATGTTCCCGGGGGAGATCGGCTCAGCTGAAAGGGTGAAAAATCGTTTCTTTTCCTTTTGAATATTTTAACCGTTTCAGCCGTTCAAGAGGTTTTACGTGTGGTTAGGTTTGTTTTGTGCACGCGTGGTTTAGAAAGTTTACACGGCGATTTTGGTTCGTTTCGACGTCTATCCTTGGCAACTCGGTATACGAAGTTTCATTTACACAAAGTCAAATGCGAATGGTTAAATTGAAGTTATGGATTTTGGAAATGTTTGGTAAAAGCTTTGTTGACCAACTATTTTTTACGCTGAGATAAATAAAAGTTGTTGTTACAATGACGTGTTCTTAGGTAGGTTTTTAATTAAACATTAGATCAGTAGACGTAAGTTTAAATTAATAAAAGAGATTCGATTTCGCAGCCAAGAAGGTCTCTTCAGTTCAGAAGGAGAAACTTCAGTTTGCTCATTAATCGGCTTACAGGGTCTCGAGTGAAAGAAAGTAACGCATGAATTGAAATCCTTGGAAAGTTGATGGTTGCGCTTGACAAACGACTGCGAGAGATTAAAATTTCCCTCGACACTTGCAACGAATGAGTCACGCTAAATAATTTTCTTCTTATTTTTTTTTTTAACAATCGACCTTACATTTATTAATCTACGAAAAGGAGATTTATAAAGTGCCGTTTACAGGTTATTAACTTTCATTTCCTTAGTCTCTTAGAGCATATTATTTCTATAAAACTCGACAGATACAAGTTTAATTCTAAAGCTCGGAAACGCGGAAATTCGTTAACTAACTGCATACCGATTTCGTTGACTGCAAGTTCACCAAATGCCGAAACTCGAGCAATATTTACTCTAAAGCATAAACACCAACATACTGCAGAGTGTATGTGTGTACGTGCGAGCAAACGACCGGGACGCTCCGCAGGGACTTTCTCGAACAGTCGGCCGTTAAATTTAAAAACTGTCCTCCTCGGTAGTGCGCTGTACTGCGCCTCGCGAGCGAAAATCCTCACTTTCACAAGCGCAGCCTGCGCGTGTAAGCGCGTCTGCGAGCTCTGTCTATTGACTCGCTGATTTTCAAGGTCCATCGTGACTGCAAAAAAAAAAGGTGCACGCGTAAATGTGGAACACGCGCGCGCGCGAGCGTATACCATTGAGCGAGTGAGAGAGAGAGAAACTCGGAAAGAGCGTAACTTGGCCGTTGTGAAAAATATGTATTGAATACGCGCGATTACCATTTTTTGCTTTCCGCAGCGCTATAGAGCGACTATTTATTTTGTCGATTATTCGAATCAATTGTTTTTAACGACGCTCATAACAGTCTCTTTGCGAATTTTGCAGCAGCAGTAGGGGTAAACATTACTGGAGTTTTCGGTCTCGATTTCCATGCCTTTTATACACATTGCTGGATGACAGCTGGAAACAAAGCATTTGTTAATAAATTAAAATGCTTTTCAATAGTTTGTTAACCAAGTATAACAAAAAGTTCAACGTATTTTTGAGTTTAGACATACTGTACTTACTATGCCCAGTGTATAATTTGACCATCTCTGCGGTAATTACGGCAACTTGTTGTTTCTTTAAACTTATTTGCCGCATACTCATCGCATTCCTTGTCGGGCATGTTTTCTGGGCATTTTTCCGTTTCTATTACGCCTCGAAACCCTGAAACTCCTTCCATCGTGAGTTTTGTCATTAGGAAAAGCTATACAATTAAAATTTTACTACAACCAAATTTTCTATAATTAAACGTTTAATATACCTTCAGTCGTAAAAAAAGAGACGCTCAATGCCGTTAAAATTAACGCACAAATAATGTTCATTTTAAAGCTTCTACACATTGGTTCTTGCGAATGTTAGAAAACTACTGAGAAGATTAGACTTTGTACAGTTAAGCATAAGTATCAGTGACCCCCACTACTTAAATTTACAAATGCAGATGTAGTTTACAAAAATTGAAGCTAGAGCTGAAGGTCAAGCGATAATATACTTGATACGTTTTATAAACGAATTATTGACGTTTGATACGCGATTAGCAAACTATGTTAAACAGCAGAATTTTTACTGGAATTACTATATACTTCGGAATCGTATATTTTCGTAAAATGACAATTACTCATATTCGAAAATAATGTCGATACGCTTAAATTCGTTCCACAATACAAATTTTCAATTCTAAAAGCCGCGCGTCATATCGCAATCGCGTGTCGCAGCGCCTCGTAATCTGTACCCGAAAAAAACAAATTCACCAGACCATCGCGCGACGCCGCTTGTAATTCACGAAAAATTTCGAAGCAGTCACGTACGTCGATTCTCGAACAAAAGAGAGCAGAAATGAATAAGAAGAAGAAGAAAAAGGAAACAAAAAGAAGGAGCGTAAAAATGTTGAAAGGAGAGTCAAGTGAGGTCAATCCCCGGCATCTCCTCTCGCGCACCTGCCCGCGCGCACGTCCGTGTTCGGAGAAACTTCTCTTTCTCTCTCTCGCTCGTTCACCAAGAGTACAGCTCCTCCCGAGCTCTACTCACGTATGCTCGCCGGTGCGAGGTGCTGACGGCTTCTCCAGCTACTCGGGAAATCCCGCGAGCGCAGCTGGAGAAAGGATCGGCTGCGTCTGCCGGACGAATTTCACGTGATTCAGACGCACACAGACACGCCAACGAAATATCTCAAGTGTCTCTCGACGAATTATTACCATAGAGATATAAGAATAGAGTGCGCAAAGAATAAGGCTGCCTGTAAGTAGACGCGACCCCGGCAAAGAGAGAGACAGATTCTTCAGGAACCCTCTG
>JAPYYQ010003357.1:0-12118 GCA_030522585.1 Anagyrus pseudococci | reverse complement strand
TAAAAATTGGTATGAGTCTTCGTTGCATATTTTTTTGCATGTATACAAATTTTTATTAAAATCTCGCTGTTATTTCTTTAACCGGATAAACCTCCTTAAACAAGTACCCCTATTTTTTTGTGTCATTTGCAATTATTTATAAAAAATTGTTTATAGAAATAAGTAAAGAATTTGCAATTTGAAAAAACTGAGAGCGGTAACCAATTCTACGAAAAAAATCATGAAAAAAAATATGTACCATTTTTTCCTCAGACTTTAATTTGTTAATGTAAAAGGGGAATAAACAAATGAATTCTTCAAATAATCACGAAAACGACTTACAATTTTACCTGTAATGCCTTTGTTTATTGCCTTTTTACACTAACAAATTGAAGTCAAAGGGAAAAATGGTACATACATTTTTGTCATGATTTTTCCCGTAGAATTGGTTGCCGCTCTCAGTTTTTTCAAATTGCAAATTTTTTATTTATTTCTATAAACAATTTTTTATAAACAATTGTAAAAGACACAAAAAATAGGGGTACTTTTTTAAAAGAAAGACACGGTTCCACTAGTTAGTTGGATGCCGTCTAGCCTACATTCGGCTCAGAATTTAATGGGTTAAAAAGCCATTTTACAATCAATTAAATCTTTATTAATACATGAGTATACGAGTATAACTTGAATAACACTTGAAAAAACATCAATATCAATAAATGGAAGTAAATAAGAAATGAAAATTAAAAACTAACAATCAAATAAGTTGCTTTTTTTTAATTTTCTCTCACTAGAGTTAAAAGTAAAAAGTAAAAAATCTACGTTATTAGTGTTAGTCATGGCGAGTAATTTGATTATTAGGAGAAATTAAAATGCTTCATGCTTCATTGAATACGTCATTCTTTATTATAAATAGCACTGTGGTGAAATGTTATCAGTTAAATATACAATTATAGAATAAAAAAAGGGAATTAAAGTTCATTGATTTAAAAATTTTCCAAAGACATTCGATTATAGAAATTATAATTTTATACATAGTTAATAGAAAGTTACAAAAAAGATTAAATGAAATCTTTTTAGTTTCATTCTATGCAATCTGAAAATGCCGCGTTAATAATAACGAAATTAAATCGCACAACGATTGCTGATAAGGAAGAAATCGAGTTGGATCAAATAGAAGGATTACATTCGATCTAAAGGGAACTAAATATTGGATAGAACGTTTTTCAATTTAAAAAAATAATGGTTTTCCTACACAGATCTACAGGATTTAAGTTGTTATAATAATTTCATTCACTTTTACGGAATGACAACATTTCAAACTTGCTGTAGTTTATTTTTTTTTTCAAAAAGGTAGTTCTTTAGTTTGGCTTTATTGAAAATATCGAACAAACATAAGATGACCTGAACGAATTATCTGAAGAACTAATTAAACTAAGAAAATTCGCGATTTATTCTTCTATTTATCTTTAGAAGTCACTATTTTTTGTACAAAAACTTTCCTCGATATAAGTAGAAAGATGAGTTATTAATACTGCTTTTGAATAATTGTGTTAGAATGATGTTGCAATAAATGCTTGATAAGAGAATAACGCGAAGTCAGACTGCAGGAAATAAAGTTATTGTAGAGAAAAAAGAAAGCACTTTAAAGAAAGACTCAGAGGACGCGGAAGAAAGGGTGTTACAACAAATAACTCTAGTGGAAAGCACGCTCATACAGGAAGAGGAAGAAATACAAATCCAACTTTCCATCCTTCCCTTAATTGTGCTTAGCCAACAGGAGCAGCAACCGACAATGACGCAAGTAGTCCCTTCGATAGACGCATTCCAGGTAGTGTCAGAGTTCCATGGCAAGAATTTACCTTTGGGAGTCTTCATAGAAGTCTGCATTGTGGCGAAAGAAATAAGAGCTGCAGTAGACGAGCAAAATCTCGTTTTTTAAGCGAGTGTTCTATTCTTGGGAAACTAATCTTAACTTCAGGTTGGTAATAAGTGCGCTAAAGTTCGAATAAAAAACTTTTTGAAAAAATATGATTTTTTCACCACGTATGAAGTGAAAGTACATTTTATAAGAAATAGTTAAAAAACCTTTTAAAAAATGTCACATTATGCTTACGGATTTTTATCGGGGTGTGAACGTAGGTAATGTGTGTGTTTGAATGTTAGTGCGTACATGAAATTTCATACAATGACCAAAGTTAATTTTCTTTTAGTATTTAATCTGTACAGATGATCGAGTTGTTAGATCGCCTGAAATATATAGTAAAGAAATATTAAAGAAGAAAATTATAAAGAAGTTTTCAACAAGCAAAATTTTGAATGATTTAAAGGATACTTTAGGTAAATCAAATGAACTTGCAAGGCAAGGAGTCGTTAAATCTGCGTTAAGATTGTCGATAAACAGGATACTAAAAGAACTAACCAAACACTTCAAACTCCCGTACGGGCCGCGTTGCGCAAGTGCTCAGTTTGGTAATAATTACTTCCATTGTTATTGTTCATTTGTTATTAATAAATTGATTAGTAGTTAAACTGAGTAAATGTTAATTCGGACCATCTCTTGCCATGTGTTGTCTCATTTAACATATCTACTAACATATAACTAAAAAAATGGGTTTAATGCAAAAAGGGGATAATCTTTTACTAAAAGTAATACTTATTTAACAAAAAAAAAACGTTATATTTTAAAAATCAGAAGATATTTTCAGTAACTTAACAATGCCTAGGTAGTATCGACAGTTCCAACTTTTCATTTCCTGCGCGAATCACATTCATTAAATCGTCGTTGCTTAGATATGCGATAATGGATTCCAGGCACAAATGAGGAAATGAAAAATGGGAAATGGCTTGAAAGGAAAACGCAGCAGGCTCCAGCAATCGAGTTCTCATTCGAGCCTTTTTATCCTGCAGCTTAATCAAAGGACCCAAATTTAAAAACGTCTGGTAGAAGTTATCGGAATGACATAAATTATGGATTGCCTGGCGATCAGTTACGGGTAGTTTTCTATAGTTTAATATAAACTTTTCACTGAACAAGTAATCGACGGAAAATATCGACGAAACTTTTTGTTTCAAAACGTCGTATAATATGCGCTTTTCTTTCTTTATATGATTGCGTTTTCTCGTAAAATGCACACCGCAATTATTAAAATCAACGTTGTTTGATTTATCAATATAAAGTCCAGATTCTTGTAATTTGTGTAAATGTTCGATGAACGTTAGTCTCAGATGTCTTGCGTCAGGCGTATTCTCGTTGGACATGTTAGAATACGGAGTTTTTCCATTATCATCTTTTATATTTACGTCGGCTCCCAATGATAATAGTTCACCAACAGCTTTATAATCTTGTAAGCGAGTAACCTTGTGTAATACTGTTTCTCCTGTAAAAATCAAGAGTAGTATACAATTTATTAATTATTATACTTTTACAAGGAGAGCGTATAAGTTGCGCGTCTTAGATTTTAGTAAAACTTGGTAGGATGACTTATTACCCTACCACATGAAAAACTCCGGAGTCTTGTACGCTCCCCTTATTACTTATCTGTTATAGGACATAAAGAAGTGAAACTATATCTATAATTAAGCTTACTATTTAGTGAAATTCAAGTTTACCTTTGTTATCCTTATGGTCAACTTCACAGCCACATTGAACTAGTGTCTCTACAATGTAACCGTAATATTTTGAATTTGTTACGTTCTTTCTTAAACTGATGAGTTGAATGGCATTTCGACCTTTGTCATCGCTACTTGTCAAGTTAGGCATATTGTGGATTAATAGCCGAAAAGACCGACAAGAAAGTTTTTGCGCTGCTTCGATAAGAAGATTCAACTTGTTCGATTTTTCATCAAGCAATTTCCTAAAATCAACGTAAGCACCTTTTTCTAACAACGTATCAATCATATAAGATCCTAAAGATGAATTTTCAAGTAGTATACACAATGCCGATTCTCCAAATGCACTCGTGTTGTGAATCCGAACAGTTGAACACCTGTATGTTTATAAGAACAGATTAAATAATCAATTAATTACATCATAGAAATAAGTGTAAATTCGATATGTACCTTAATAATGCCTCTACATTTTGAAGACTTTTGACGCCTATGAAAGCACCCAATTGCAATGCTGAAAGACCGTTGGCAGCCTGTATGCAGGGATCAGCTCCATGACTGAGTAACAATTCAACGACTTTCGTCTCACCGTATTGAACGGCAAAATGAAGGGGAGTGTAGCCGGCATAAAAATCGGCAAAATAATCAACGGCAGTATTGACGTTAATTTCGGTTTTTAAAAATTCGCCAATTACAAGCGTATTGCCCGTCATGCAACACAAATGAAAATGGGATAATCCTTCGTTGTTAACCGGATTGACTTTGCCGAACTTATTTTGAAGTAGCTTTTCAGCTGAAAATGCAGTTGTCCCTTTGGTAAACCCAAGCAGTTGACCATCTTTGCTAACATGGACGCACGTTTCGTCATCTGCGTTTTTTAGAGTCAGGTCCACTCCGTTTGCCAGCAGCAAATCGCCAAGCTCGCTGCTTACTCTATACTTCTTTCGCAACAAAATATGCAGCGCAGTGTCGCCCGGCCACAATTCCGAATCAAAATCGACGCGCTTGTTAACATCCGCTCCGGAATTCAATTCCTCTCTTACTATAGTAAAGTTACCCAGGGCGCAAGCGACTTGCAATCTTGTCAGGCCCAACTCGCTGTACAGATTATCTCGATCGAATTTCCGGATTAGCCAGTCATTTAAGCTTGATTTGTGATCGAGCAACAGAACGTTTCGCATAGTCTCTACCGCGCTTATTTTCAAACCAGAATTGAGCATTAATTCCAGTACTCTATTGATCTTATCCTTATCCTTTTTATCCGACGAATTGAAGAGATCGACGGTAGCCTGGAACGGAGTTACACCGATCGAATCTGCCAAATTTGGATTCGCTCCGAAGCGTAGAAGCACGTCCACCAAATTGTAATCCATCCTATTAACGGCTGTACGAAGCGGCGTTGATCCTGCTTTGACGATTTCGTTTTTAAACGAAAATCCATCACTGATGTCACGGAGGGTAGGCAAATTTGGATCAGCTCCGTTGTGCAAAAGAATCTTTGCCACTTCGACATTCTGGGCTGCACAGGCTACGTGAAGGTGCGACAGATTATCTTCATCCACGGGATTGGCGAGTACATATCTTTGCGCGTTCAAGATCATAACAGCAGCCTCGATTCTTTTCAGGCGAAAGGCCAAATGCAATGGTGTCATGCGATGGCCATTGATTCTTGTGAAATTCGCGTTCAGCGACAAGAGCCTCGACATAAACTCGTCGTAATAGAAAAACATAACCGCCAGATGAAGGAGATTGTAACCGGGCCATATTAACGAATTCAGGGGAATCGAAGCGTCGACATTATTGATCGTACGCTGGAAAAATTGATCGATTTCGTTGAGCTTTCGAAAGCCTTGCAACACGTCTAATAAATTCGAGCCATCGGTAAGTTTCAGTGCCGACAGCTGATGTCGCTTCTCGACCGCTAAAATGTTCATCACGTCATCCGGGTGAAATTGTTCTAAACTCGCGTCTAGTACTGTTCTGCCATTCGAGTCCCTAGCCAACAGGTCGGCTCCCCTCTTCAGCAGAAACTCTGCAGCTTGGACGTCGAAGTGCAAGGCAAGGTGTAGCGGCGTGTATCCCGGATAAATCGGCGAGTCGATTTTAATCGCTGCGTCGACGTCCAGATCTCGCGCTAAAACATCGCCAATGCTATTGTAGTCGCGCAGAAAACAGGCCAAGTGCAAACGAGTGAAATTCGCTTCGTCGGGAAGGTCGAATAGATTATCGCGCACTGCTTTCTCCAACAAGCTCTGCATCTCGTTATCGCTTTTCATCACATCCTTGCTCATGAGACGTTGCAGGAGCAATTGCAAAGGAGTCATGCCATTGGCATCTTTTACGTTTAAATCAGCCCCGCGGCTGACGAGGAACTCGATCATGCAAGCTCGACGATGTCGTGCTGCAAAATGAAGGGCCGCGTACCCATGAAAGCTCGACGAGTCGCCGATGCGATCGTTAACGAAAGCGCCAGTTTTCAAGAAAAAATCGGCTACCTTCGTGTGATTCGTCGTGCAAGCAACGTGAAAATGAGACAATCCACTGTTGCAACGATAATTTCCGCTGTCGTTTTTATCGAGATGAGCAAATAACAGCGAGTCAATTGCGAGGCTTTTGCTCGTCGCCCCTAGCAAAAGTGGAGTGTAGCCGGCGAAATTTTTAATTGTAAAATCGGCACCGCGTTTAATTAGTAAGTCGAGACAAGCTGCGTTTGAGTTGCTGTGAAATTCGACAGCGAAATGTAATGCCGTATTACCCGAGTATTGTGGCTTGTACTGACACACTAAACTGTCAGCTGGTAACTGATAATTAACGTTGAAGCCACTCTCCAATATTGCCTCCAATTTGAAGATTTTCCGATCTTTAGAATCGGTATTATTTTTGAAAATTTGATAAATCTGTCCCAGTCTGATGTAATTATCCTCAAATACTTGAGTAGCAGTCATTTTTCTATTTTTTTCTTCAACTATCCCCGATGTTTTTGCTTCAGAATAACTCGAAACTATATTCTGTGTGTTCTGAAATGAAATATATAATTGTCAATATTTATTAGCGCATCTCAAAATTTATATTTGCATAAAGTATATTAACAATTTTTCATTAAAAACTCGACTGGACAAATTGTTTTTTCAATATAAAAAAAAACAAAATTTAGGATAATCTTAAATTTGAAAAACCGTGTCAACATATCAACATATTTCTATTCAACTCTGCTTTTGAAGCCACTTTTCTATATATTTGTTTTCGATAAAATATTACTTTTAAATTTTACAAAAATTGCTTTAATAATGAAACCAGCAATAAGATAAAATATAGGATGAAATATTCTTTTTCAGATATTACACACGATTACTGCGAGCACACTCGTAATAATACATTATCTATTCTGAAAATTAAAGATTACTTTTAATATTACACTTTATTGGGCAAACATTCACAATAATCAATCTTTCATTAAAAGTGCACAATCAATCATGTCCATTCCTGTTCTGTCTAACACCTGGAATGTAGACACACTTATCAACAATTATCAGTTAATAAATCAGTAAAATTTTATCTAGCAAAGATACAAATCAAACTCGCAATAAACCAAATATTTTCGTTTTATTATAACACACGCACAAATATTTTTCATTTTATCGAAGCTGCATAACGCATTATATATGTTTCACGAGATGAAAGATCTACAATTTATAGATGATAGATTTATAAGCCTTTTGCTATCTGTTTAAAAACTTACCGTTATCAATATATTGAGATAACAGTCTAAGATGACGCTAAACAAACTGTGACTAAACTTTGCGTTCGACCTGGCACAGTGTTGAGTTGTTTTTAAATTAAATGTGCAAGTATTTGTGCTCAATATTAAGAGAATTTTATTGTAAGCATTTTTAAGAATTGTTCAAAACAACAATGATTTTTTTCTAACGACTTATAATCTTGCGATTACGAATCTTCTTTTCGTTTTATAAAAATAGTAAAATACCGAGCTTCAATTACTTATTTAATTATATATAAGTCAACAACTACTTTTATATCTCAAACAATGGAGCGAAGATTATTTAAAAAAAAATAATTTTTTAATACAATAAAAACAATTTTAATAACAATAAATTTGTCTATAAATTATTTTATGGCACAAAGCAGTAAACATACATACACAATATGAGTAAACTCTCATTAATTAATTGGAAGCGATTTGGAGTCACGACGACGCCACGGCGCTCCGGCGTAAGTGTATTACTGTGTGTGCGCGGCATATACTGTGGCAGGTTGCAGCTTCTCTCAGACCTTAGCTCGACCAAGTAGGCGAATACCCCAGAGGACGTAACCATGGCCTCAACGATGGATGTCGAAGAAGAGGAGTTCGACGTGCCGACCTCGAGCAGTGCCAAGGGCGAGAAGAAACGCTTCGAAGTTAAAAAGGTGAGAAGACCCAATGTTTACACTCCAGAGTTAGCCCTAACCTCATTTCCGCCTCGTCACGTTCTCCGTGCGTCTTTTTATAGTCGACAATTAAATAATCTATTGATTTATTATTTTTCATTACTCTAGTGGAACGCTGTTGCTCTCTGGGCTTGGGGTAAGTCTCAACAAATTTGCTCAGAACAAAATTTGTTTAATGTCTTTCCAATGCTTAACCTAAAATCTGTTTTCTTTGTTGATGTTTCCTTGTAGACATTGTCGTTGACAACTGTGCTATTTGCCGCAACCACATTATGGATTTATGTATTGAATGCCAAGCTAACCAGGCTTCAGCTACCAGTGAGGAATGCACCGTTGCTTGGGGAGTCTGTAATGTGAGTTATCGATAAATTAATTATGAATGTTCAATTTCGATTTTTGTAAGCTCTTTTTTTAGTACGATAAATATGTTTTGAAAAATGCTTTTGTGGCTATCACTATCATTAGATTTTAATTAAAATCAATTCTATTTCTGAACAGTATGTTTAAGAAGGATAAAAATAATATAAATAACATTCTAGATTTGTTGTCTTGACTATATTATTTTTTACAGCACGCTTTTCACTTCCATTGCATTTCTCGCTGGTTGAAAACAAGACAAGTTTGTCCACTTGATAACCGTGAATGGGAGTTTCAAAAGTAAGAGACTATTTATAATTAAACTAAATTGTATTTTAAGTAAACAAAAATGTAACTATTTATATTTTTCAGGTATGGACATTAGTTTGTACAAATTTGTTTTTGCAAACTTGATTCAGTTATTTTATTCAAAATTAATACGTATGTGTACAGATACATCAGAAATTAACCCTGTTGAAAAGTACCAATGCAAAACTATAAAATTTCTTAATGTTCTATGAGGCTTGAAGAAAATCCAATAAAAAATTATATATGATTTTATTTGATTTTTATTCGCTCACATTTTTCCATATGAAAGTATTGTTTAATACCCATAGAATAATTTCAGAAATTAAATTTATTTGGTTTTATTGGTACAGCTGCATAAAAGTTAAGTAGTATTTATATGGAAAACATAATCTAGAAATATATTCGAATATACTAATAGTAACTTCATAAGTTTTTATATCGCTTTTACAATTTTTATTTTTATGTGCGTTCTCATGAGAATTATGAATAAAGATTCTATTTGTAATTGTCACCTTATGCGACTAAATTTTTTATTTACCAAATGAATTATCTATATTTTTTAAACCAGTTCAATCAAACCTAGAGATTCATTGTAATATCAATAAGAAATTGGCACTTCTGAAAGGTAAACAGGTATTATTTTTAATACTTAATTTGAATAATAGGTTTTTGAATGTTTTTATTATCAGTTGTAAGTTGCTATTTTGCTTTCTCGCATTAATTATTTTGAGTAAGTAACATTGAAGGCTTTCAACTAATATAATATTTACCATGTCAATAATTATTTGAAATTGTACAACTAGTATAGTGAAATATTTGTATAAATGTATATAACTTAAAGCTATTGAGTTCAACCAGATTTCAATTTATATTTTATAATGGAATTAAGCTAAGGTTATAGAAGAAGAAGAAAGGACGAATAAGCGCTTCTTTTTTCAAAGCATTTTTATATTTTAATTTTATAAGTGAGTACATTTTAGGTATTTCAATCTTTTGTACTGTAATATATTTTTCATTATTTATTAGCTTTTTGTTTTCAATCTTTTTAACTTGTATACTTCCAAGGTTTTACTGAAGTGCAAATACACTGGATCTTTATGTTTTTTTTAGTTGCAAATATTTATTATCGCTTTGTTGAGGACTAAAAATTTCAGAAAATCATAGCTTTTACTTACAATATATCTTTATTACTGTCAAGTTATTTAAAGGCTCGATAACTCATTTACTCACAATGAGCTTAAAAACATTAGAATAGATGTCACATAATGTGATTGTGATAATCAATAGATAAAATACAAATGTCTTATTGCAAGAGGTTGATTGTGGAAAAGTATCAATGTGCGCTGGTACTTTAATAATATTTTTATTTCCAATTTTAATTATTTTTAATATTACAATCTGTTTAACTAGCGTACTTACTAGAATTTACTTGAGTATAAATATACTGAATATTTATAAGTTGTATTTTTTTTAACTGATAATATTTATTGTTTATGGGCTTTGATAATGAGAATTAATGGAATTTGGTCTCACAAAGTTTATAAAATAGTAAATCATAGCTTTTACTTGAAATGTCTATAATGTCAAGGGAATGAAGGTTTGATAAGTAATTTTTTAACAATTGGCATTAGAAACATTTGAATAATAATCAAATAAACAGGGGGTGGCGATCCGTTAAACAACAATTTAAATTTAATAAAATAACATAAAGGAAAAATTAATTATTTATTATCAATATAAGCAATATTGCCGCCAATTTTATAAGGCTTTAGCGCAATGACTGCTCTTTTAAAGTTCAGCCGAAACGGCTGCTTTCGAAATAATTGTTACTATTCTAATAACTTATTCAATACAATAATGATTAATGAATAACAGATGGGTTGGTGGATTGGTAGGAAGGTGAGAGGGTAGACGGGTCATAATTTAAGTAATCATCTCGCTATTCAAGATGGAGGTTTTGAAGCCGGTTTAAAAACTGCTTCTGGCGGTTTGTGATCGGGTTTTAGTTTGAATTTAAGTTCGGCCAAGTATAGTAATAAAATCTTCCGACTGCCCACACTCGAGCAAGACTTTATTTCTTAATTTGTGAATAACATCTCTTGAAATCTGACAAACTTTTGTTGGCAAACGTAATTACTTTGGGATTTGATTCTTTGCATGGTAAACTTCAAGTGCTACAGGATGACTAGCGTCTATAATCAATCTAGTTCATTTCACTGGCTCAATATATTCCAAAACATTTCTTAAGTTTGATAAAATGGTTTTCGTGTTCTTTGGTCCAATTTAATTCTGTATCTAATTTATTAAATTTTCGTAGACATTAGAAGAAAGTGTCACTTTCGGCCCGCAGTGATGAAAAAAGAATTAAAAAACACGCTAATTTTTTTGGTAGTTTTAAATGTTTGTTTCTCATTCATTTGTGTTCGTAGCTACGGCCTGTTTTTGAGTCTTATTCGAGTAGATTCACACTAATTTTTAAGTTGACTGAGTTACAGGCGTCAACAATATTGTATAATATGAAATTCGAACAAGTGGCATATTTCCCAACATGGCGTATTCCCCCGACTTACCCTACAGTATCTAATAAAATTAGTCAGTCCTTCGATACTTGCTATTATTGCTCTATTAGCTAATAAATAGATGAGAATTCTACCAGGGTTTAATCTATATTTATGAGATCATAACTAAAGGAAACTATATCGATGAGATAAAGTACAAAAAATTTAAAACTTTTAACCCATTAACATCCAAGCCTAGACCAGCAATGGTAGGTCTATAATTCTTGCGGGAACGTCAGCTTTTTTTTAAAAAAAAAGTACCCCTATTTTTTCTTTTTTCGAAATTTTCAATTTGCAATAATTGTTTAAACAAATAAAAAAAAGTCGGAAATTGAAAAATTGAACTATGCCAATCGATTCTACGGGAAAAAATAAGAAGAAAATGTAGAATACATTTTTTTGATAGGCTTTATTTTGTTGCTACAGCCTCATAAACAAACAAAACTTGCGGCAATCGCCGAAAAGTCCTATAACTGCATTTTTGCGTTATAGGAAAAATAAGGGATAAATAATAAAAATAGGGGTACTTTCTTTTTAAAAAAAGCTGACGTTCCAGCAAGAATTATAAACCTACCTGCAATAGCCTGAGCGTGGTACAAAGCCAATTTCCTACTTATCGGCGATGGCCGCAAATTTCATTTGTTTATAAGGCTGTAGCAACAAAATAAAGCCTCGGATCAAAAAAATGTACTCTACATTATCTTCTTGTTTTTTCCCGTAGAATCGATTGGCATAGTTCGATTTTTCAATTTCCGACTTCTTTTTTATTTGTTTAAACAATTATTGCAAAATTGAAAATTTTGAAAAAAGAAAAAATAGGAGTACTTTTTTTTAAAAAAAAGCTGACGTTCCCGCAAGAATTA